>JBBPBX010001639.1:65363-75912 GCA_038048925.1 Garcialebias charrua | reverse complement strand
TTTGCGCCTATAACAGTCCTGATGGTTCTTTTCCTCTTTGGTCCGTAAGACACGACGTCCACAGTTTCCAAAGACAATTTGAAATGTGGACTCATCAGACCACAGAACACTTTTCCACTTTGCATCAGTCCATCTCAGATGAGCTCGGGCCCAGCAAAGCCGGCGGCGTTTCTGGATCTTGTTGATGAATGGCTTTTGCTTTGCATAGTAGAGCTTTAACTTGCACTTACAGATGTAGCGACGAACTGTAGTTACTGACAGTGGTTTTCTGAAGTATTCCTGAGCCCATGTGGTGATATCTTTTACACACTGATGTCGGTTTTTGATGCAGTACCGCCTGAGGGATCGAAGGTCACGGGCATTCAATGTTGGTTTTCGGCCTTGCCCCTTACGTGTAGTGATTTCTCCAGATTCTCTGAACCTTTTGATGATATTACGGACCGTAGATGGTGAAATTCCTAAATTCCTTGCAATAGCTCGTTGAGAAAAGTTGTTCTTGAACTGTTCGACAATTTGCCCACGCATTTGTTCACAGAGTGGTGACCCTCGCCCCATCCTTCTATGTGGATGACTGAGCATGTCAAGGAAGCTGCTTTTATACCCAATCATGGCACCCACCTGTTCCCAATTTGCATGTTCACCTGTGGGATATTCCAAATAAGTGTTTGATGAGCATTCCTCAAATTTCTCTGTCTTCTTTGTCACTTGTGCCAGCTTTTTTGAAACATGTTGCAGGCATCAAATTCCAAATGAGCTAATAATTGCAAAAAATAACAAAGTTTACCAGTTCGAACGTTAAGTATGTGGTCTTTGCAGTGTGTTCAATTGAATATAGGTTGAAAAAGATTTGCAAGTCATTGTATTCTGTTTTTATTTGCGATTTCCACAACGTGCCAACTTTTCTGGTTTTGGGCTTGTATATGAAGGTAAAATGTATTGATACCTCTCACTGTATCTGTTCGAAGAAATGTTCAATAAAAAAAAAAGTTTAAAAAAAAAGACAAATAAAGTATGGACTCAGGAATGTTTTTACAAGTCATTATATATGAACACATTTCACCATGTGATCCACAAATACAGGTTAAAGCTCTATCGTACAAAGAGAAAGCCTTATTCGATACCATCCAGAAACTCAGCTGTCTCTGGACCAAAACTCTTTTAAAATGGGCTGAGGCAAAATAGATACTGGTTCTGTGGTTAGACTAATCAAAATTTGAAATTATTTTTGGAAACCACAGACACCTTGTTCTTTATATTATCCAGCCCATTATCAGTGCACAGCCTGCCTCTCTGATGGTATGGGGTTGCATAAGTGCTTTTATCATGGGCAGCTTATATACATATGTGCATATGAATCAATGCAGAAAAGTTGTTGCACAAAAATTCAAAATGATCCTATTTTTCAAAAGAAACAGTTTCTTAATTTCAACATTTGATGCATTTTTATGTTCTATTGTGAATAAAGTATGGATTTATAAAATTTAAAAATCACTGCATTGTGTGTTAATTTCCATTTTACACAATGCTCTAACTTTGTGGGCGTTAGTTGTATATTTAAACCTGCTGAGCTGCATTTTAACACACTACAGAAGCTTTAGTTTATGAATCACTGGATTGTGGCTCTTTCTGCTGTTGCAAAAGATTTTTGTTCAGAAACATTTGTCACACTCTGCCATTCATTTGCAAATGTTGTATCAGTGCTGTGTATAGAACTATTTAGCTTAAAGAAAAAGCAACAAAAACCAAAACAGATACCCTAATATGAGGCTCGTCTAGCACAGGACCGTCGTCATGGTGCTGAGTGCTGCCCTGAGCAGATGTTTCACTGTTTTCCTCCGCTGAGAGGGCTGCAGGGCTGTGTAGCACGGGGGAGAGTTGAGAGGGGGGAGGTGAAACCGAATGAACACTGGCGCTGATTATAACCGGCTGGGTCTGGCTTTCCTCTTCAGTCACCTAGAAATTCAAAGAGAAGAGGAAATGGGATAGTTTAAATTTTTTTAAGTGTAAATGGTCTAAAGAAAAAACAAAATACAGGAACTCAAGTAGACACATACTTTTAATATTTAAAAGAAAGTTCTTAAGATTTACCCTGATGCATGCTCAATAATCCAGGTAGAAAAATCTAAAAAAGCCAAGTCTGGTCCTCTGGACATTCAAAAAACATAATCTTAAGATTTTTATTTTTTTAACTAATTGCATGCTACTTATGTGACTTTAAAAAAAAAAGACCTTCAGTGCAGCGGGGTTCTTCATCTGAACGTATTTCTCCAGCGCTGCCCTGCACTGCTCAACAATGTGCTCCATCTGGAAGTAGCTAGCTGCAGTCAGATAGTTGACGATCTCCTCTGGATTGAACTGCAAGAAGCCAGTGTAGCACGACTGAAGCAAGTCACACACCACCGAGGAGCTATACAGCATGGATACCTGGAGCAAAACAAGAAACGGAAAAGAAAACCTGTAGTTTTTACTGGACCCTTGAGGTTCAAAAGATTTACCTGACTAAATAAAGGTTGA
The DNA here is from genome assembly GCA_038048925.1 of Garcialebias charrua. Classification (NCBI taxonomy): domain Eukaryota; kingdom Metazoa; phylum Chordata; class Actinopteri; order Cyprinodontiformes; family Rivulidae; genus Garcialebias; species Garcialebias charrua. Next base: position 73,398 of record JBBPBX010001639.1, on the reverse strand, counting down.
ATGAATGAATGAATAATCACGATGCAGGAGTGTGCAGGTTCAAGTCCCTCTACCTGAAGCCTGGGTGCCGGGTTGAGGAGGAACTGATCCCTTAGGAAAGGTGAACAGGCAGCTAGTACCACCTTGTGTCCCTTGAATGTCTGGTTGTTGCTGGCCACAATGGTGATGTCACAGAAATGCTGGCGAGACCTGAGCGAGTTCATGTGCTTTAGGGTCGTGTCCCCATGTCCTGGTAACCGGAAACACACGATCTCCATCTTTTATAAAAAGACACACATAAAAAACAGGTTGAAGTAGATGATACATTACGTTTTGGCTCCACAAATGCTCAATATTACACTGTTATTACTTCTTCTATGTACAGCATTTCACAAGGATCTCAACAATGTTTGGCAGCTTAACTAAACCTCACTACAGCTATCATTTTTCAGATACAGTTGTCACAAATTTATAAATGTTTTTGTGATCATCATATTGTCATCATTCTTTGTTGAAAACAGGTCTCTCTTGTAAACGAGTCCTCGAGGCTCAATGGGATTAACCTGCCTAAATTGTAACATCGTCTTTTGATAGGAAATCTAGGCTTTTGATCACTATTTAGATTTTTAAAAGTGTAAAATCTCTTAACATGGAGAAACAAGACACTCCTGATAATTTCAAGAAAAAGAAAAAGCTATTCGTTGGCTAAATTAATTATAATCGTAGAATAAATTAATCTTGAAAGCCTTCTGGGCAAAACAAAGGTGCAACATATTAATAATTTACCCGTCTAAAAGTGATTTCAAACTCATTTAAAGTGTGTTAAATTTGTTAGTACAACAAAGAGTTATGGCTAAAGTAAAAAAAAAATTAAAAAAAATCTTGATATGCTGGTCACATCAAATGCACTGTGTTTATTTCAGCTCAGTTTAAAATCTAAGTAACATACTCATTCTAATAACATTTTATTAAACAGTTAAACACATTTTAGTTTATGGTCCAGTCAGTGTTGTGTCCACAAGGCTAACCAAAGTTTTGAAAAGAGGAAGGACGAAAAGTAAGGCTCACCTCCACGTTTCAGTTGTAAAAAGTCACGTTTAATGCTCGAACCTGAGACGTAATTTATGATTTTTGTTGGCTAAATTGACCGCCCCTAAAAGGTTGAATTAAAAGGCAAAACATTTCCCATTCTTAAACTCCTCCTGTTGTAGCCCAGCTAGCTAAGCCACCTGTGTTAGCTACCTAGCTGTTAGCTTTTTTTGTGTTTTATCCACTAAAAACCAAAGGAAGCTCCACAAATGTCCACAAACTTTTGTTGTGACTCACCTCGGCGTGTCTTTTCTTTAGTAAACGAGCAGTTCTGTAAACGGTACAAGCCGTTAAGAGACAATTGCCGACCAACACAAGCTGCACATTTCACACGCCAACTGGTAGCCACAACCTCGATTTATGTTTACTTTTCGGCCCCCACTTTTTTTTTTAGCCGGAAGTGCGTCTCGTGACAACAAATTACAACCCGCTTGTGAACCGCCAGCAATCTGACTTTGAATCAGTTTGTATGGCACGCCAGCTGAGCTGACTTCTGATCAGCGATACGGAATCAATGGGCTCGGCAAGGGGCGGGGCTTGAGCGGTGACGTAGCACGTTCAAAATTCTGCCCGACGCTCAATGGGAAACATGTCGGCTTCCCAGACAACGACAAAGGTAGCAAACCTTCTGCAGCTCTAAAAGGCTTTTTAACGAAAATATTGTTCGTTTATCATCCTGTAGATGCTCATTTTATTAAGAAAACGCATTTTAATGATGCTGCCATTTTTACTAAGTTTATGTCTCCATTTACCGGTTATAATACTTACAAGCTGTGCTAGCATGGTTAGCCTTGGTGTTATCTAACGAATTGTATTATTGTTATTTTTTTGGTATCGCTTGTGCTTTTCTACCTGCGTTAAATAGCTTTTTTGTCTTGAAAAGTCGCTTTTGAAAACATTTGAAGGTCTTTTATGTTTTGACAAGCTTGTTTTTTAAATTAGTTTTCACCAGTAGGAAAAATAGGTACAGTATTTAAATTAAATTAACTTTATCAGCGTTTAGGAACTGTTCTTTAAGGTAGAATAAATCAGCAGACTTTTCTCTATACACCTAGTATTCAAGTTTTGTGATTAAAAAGATAGCTCAGTAAATTGCCTTTTTTCAGACCCTTTGCTATAAATGTGTTATTTTTATGTAATGTGTATCCGCTTTTATTCCCAAAGCACAATGAGCACTTCACCACAGATGAAGTTAGAGAGGCCAGACTGAGAAGGTTGGACATGTCCAGAGCAGGGACAGTGGGACAGTGTATTGGAAGGAGAGAGACAAGGTGTATGGGAGAAATTACAGAGGACATGGAGGTACAGTAGTTGGAGTGAGGACAGAGTGAGCTGGAGCGGGAAGACTCACTGTGGCAATGCCTGAAAAGAGAAAAGCCGAAAGAAGAAGAAGAAGAAGAAGAACACTTCACCACAACAAAAGACAAATTAAGAGCCAAATTTTTCTATTTGGTAGCTGAAGAACTCTTTATACAAAACATAAACTCATTAGAATTAAAAGCTGTTATCCTCACTTTCACACAAATAATTTTCTTCAAGTAAGTAGGAGCTGATTTTTGATTGTCTTAAAGCAAAACCAAAATGTACTTTTGGTTAAGCTGTAGTTTTTGTTTAACACATTTAATAAACATGATATAGGCACAATAGAAAAGGAAAATGGGTGCAAATGAGGGAATTTTTTTTAATGTCAGTTTCTACTTATTGATTAGGGTTAGCTTAAATATCTAGGTTTGGGTTTTCTTCAAGAAATCAAAAATTAGGAGACAAAATATAGATTTTTTTTAAGCTAGTAATACAGTACCGGTAAAAATAGTTCCAATGTTGCTTTCTGCTAGGAGCTTCCTGAAACAGATGACACAAAAACACCAAACGAGTCATCACCAGGACCAGGAGAGGTAAAGAAAGGTGAGTTTACAGGTGCAGAGTGACATAAACATTTCTTGTACACAGATTAAAAGAACTCCCGTGTCCCTTTGTGTCTTTCCCTCCTAATTTCACTGATGTAAATCTCTGCTTTGGTTGTTTGCCAGATGATGCAGCCTTCACCACGTCTGCTGCACCCAACAAATCAGAGCCTGAAGGCGGCGAGCCGGCAGAGTTGCAGCCTGAGAACGAAGCTGCTGAGGATGCAGAGAAACTGTCCCCCGAGTCTTCCCCGCTAAATAAACCTGCTGCAGGTAAAACTCCTTCTCTGACCCAGTAACTGATTTCATCTAGATTTTAAATCTATTCAAACTTTGCTTAAGATAAAGTTTCACATGAAAATGTAAAAACAGACATCACTAACTTATTACTGATGGTTCAGATTTTAATACTTTTAAGAAGTAGTGCCATTTTTAGTAACTGCTCTTTTTTATTAACAGGCCATGCAGCAAAGTCCATTTCCTCAGTCTCTTCGTCTCCCTCTACGTCCTCAAATTTATCGCCTGGTCGGGCAAAGATGAGTGTTTCTGGACCTTCTGCCAATAAATCCATCCACTCACCTCCTCCTTCATCCTCCTCATCTTCCTCTGCCCCAGTTTCTCCATCTCCTTCTGTCTCCCCCGGCCCACATAAGATCCACCGGGCCCGCAAGACTATGAACAGACCTTCGATAGGCCAGGTGAGGAGTTGGTTCATTTGACGACAGTTTGATCTGTCCGATTTTTCACTTTTCATGATTGTTTTTGCGTCTTTTGTTGTTTTTGTCAAACAGATGAGCCACACTGAAGCTGCCGAGGCGTCAGGATCCTCCACCTGTCTCTCTTCTGATGCTGATACTGGTTAGTTACAAAACTCCCACTTACTAAGATTTGCTCTTCAGGTTGTTGTCACACTGCTAGAATTTTAAACTTGATGCTCCCATCCACAAAAATACTTAAAGAAAAACAATTCTAATTTGGGTAGTATGAAGGGGAAAACTTTTTTTCTTCTTCTTCATATTAAAATAAATAATAAAGTGCTATGTGTTGTCATCATTGTATGTTCCCATACAACGACAAAATTGGCTCTCTGCATTTAACCCATCGCACCTGGCATACACCCAGGTGGAGCAGTGGGTAGCTATGTAAGCGCCCGGGAAGCAATTTGAGATTGGGTGTCCTGCTCAGAGACTCCACGAGATGTGCAGTGACTGGGGATCGAACCCAGGACCTTTGGGTCCCGAGTCGGCTGCCCTGCCCCTACACCATCTCGGCCTCTAAATGTTTTTTTTTTTTAAAAGTAGCATTTACCGGTAGGTGAAAAAAATTAAGATTATTTTGAATTTTATTGCAGCAATACATCTGAAAAAGTTGTGCAACGGTGTCAATAATAAATAGCTGGAGGAGCATTTTACAAAAAAATTAGTTGCCGTAATTTCTGGGCTATAAACCGCTCTTTTTTTTCCCACACGATTTGAACAAACACTGTGGCTTCTACAGTGCTGTGACTAATTTATGGATTTTTAAAATTCATTATTGTTTATTTTTCTTTTTTCTTTTACATGGCCTAACGAGTTTCTTGCTGCCAAGTCATTTAGCATCGTCACACCCTTGCGCTCACATAGCTGCCCAATACACGTCTCTCTTGGGGGGGGTGGGACCTCGTGACTCAAAGAGACTACAGACCTGTATAAATAAAAGTAAATAAATAAATAAAATCTGACAAACTAAATTACCGCAAAGGTCACAGTAGACCAATGAAACGGGGAAGGGAGGCCATTTAGTGTGCGTGGCTTATATTCAGGTGCGCTCAACAGTCCAGAAATTACGGTAATTGGCAACAGGTCAGTAAGAGGACTTGACGTGAAAAGAGTATTTTAGAAGCTGAATCCAAGAAGTAAAGATGTACAGAGGTTCACTAGTCTGTGAAAAACTGTCTAAAATTAGTGGACCAATTTTAAAATATTACGGTATTCCTTGTTGGAAAACGGAAACACCAAATTCAGAGTGATTCAGAGATTCTTTATTGTCATTCGCACCGCATGTGATACATGTGGTGGAACGAAATTATGTACACAGAGTCCCCGTTACATGCAACAATACAATGTAAAAGAAAAACAGTAATTTAGAAAAACAAACAAACAGTAATGTCTCATAATATTTATTTATTGAAATGTATTAATTTCATTAAAATCAAGTCATCAACTCAAAAAATAAAATCATACATTCAAAATATAATGAAAGGCAGCAGATGAAGAATAATCTTATAATCTCTGCCCCTTTTTACCCAAATATACTCACAACAATAATTTACCAAAGAACAAAGCTAACTACCGGTACATCACCAAATTAAAGACTACATCAGCTCAAACATCAATTCATATAAATTCTTATGCTTTTTTCATATTCTTTAAAAAAAAAAATCACTTTTAATAATGTCTTAAATACATGCCGAGATCTGGCTGTTTTAACATTTTCTTCCAGACCATTCCACAATCTTATTCCCTGAATTATTGTACACCACTCCTTCAGACTGGTACGAAAACAAGTCTTCACAAACATTTCTGTCCCTTTAAGAAAATAAGTACTATCCCATTTAACAAAATGTATTTATATATTTACAGGCAATCTCTTTTTATGAGCCCTATACATAAATAGCAAAATGCTATAATCAACCAAATCATAGAACTTCAATATCTTTAGTTTATAAAACAATATGTTTGATGGATATCTATAATTTTTTCTGGTAATAATTCTTACTGCTCTTTTTTGTGAAATAAAAACAGGATTTGTAATTGTTTTACATGCCTTACCCCAGACTTCAGTGCAGTAAATTACATGTGGAACAATTATTGCACAATATAACATGAACAATGCTTTGTCATTTAATAGTTGCCTTACTTTATACAGTATTGCTATTGATTTGGATTTTTTTCTTAAATTGTTTATGTGAGTTTTCCATGTTAATTTTTCATCAATGATGACACCCAGAAACTTCACCTCACTAACTCTACGAATCTCAAGTCCATCTACCGGTACTGTAAATGGTGCATCAACATTCCTTTTACTACTGTTGAATATCATGTAATATGTTTTTTTTTCTCCAAATTTAATGATAATTTATTTAGCTGAAACCAATTTTGTATTTTTACAAATTCTGTCTGTATCATTTCCAACAGTCGTTCTATGTCTACCCAAACAAAAATATGTTGTGTCATCAGCAACTAAAACACATTAAAAAAGTTCTGACACATTTACCAAGTCATTCACATATAAATTAAATAACTTGGGTCCAAGTACAGAACCCTGCGGCACTCCACATGTAATGTTACAAAGTTCAGATCTTACATAATTTATTTGAACAAATTGTTTTCTTTCTTTCAAGTAACTATTTACCCACTGTAGTGCTGGCCCCCTAATACCATATTTATACAACTTCTCAAGAAGAATTTTGTGGTCAATAGTATCAAATGCCTTCTTTAGATCAACATAAATACTAACAACTCTTTTTCTGGTCAACAGTAGTTGTTATTTTTTCCATTAATTCAATAAGAACCATTGATGTTGAAGTATTTGATCTAAATCCATACTGACTGTTACTTAATATATTCTGTTTATTGATAAATCCATCCAATCTGATCGCAAATAACTTCTCCAAAACCTTCGAAAACTGTGGTAACAATGATATTGGTCTATAATAATTTAACACACATTTCTCACCATTTTTAAAAAGAGGGATTACTTTGGCTATTTTCATATTTTTTGGAAATATTCCTGTTGAGAATGACAGATTACATATACAGTACTGTATATGTGAATGGCTCAATAACATAACTTATTATAACATAACTTATGATCCTGTACTGAACGCCTTTTTTGATTTCATCATGTCCTGGACGACTGAGAATCTTCACCAGCATATAACTTATTATATATTTTACAAACATCATATCCATGTCAACCCAATCTTTTGATTTTTTTGTCTGCAAGGTGTTTTACAATATTCATTATATCTTCTTTGTTAGTTCCTTCAAGAAAAATACTATTTTTACAACTTGTAACTTTATGATGGACATCTTTTTCTACTTTTGGTATTTTAGTAGCTAGACTCGGGCCAACATTTACGAAATAATGATTAAATTATTTTACAATTTCAGTTTGATCATGGATCTCAATACCATCCTTTACAAGATATTGTGGAACATCTGATTTTACTTCATGGTTTTTCAGAACACTATTCATTATTAGCCATGTTTCCCTCATGTTACCATTACTTTTGTCTAATAATTCACTGTAATATTCCTTCTTATGTTTTCTTATAATCCATGCCAACTTATTTTTATACTTCTTGTATCTCTCTTCTGCTTCTTTTGTTTTTAGTTTTATGAAGCATGAGTACAAGTACCGGTAGTTCTTTTTACAAGCAATTCTTAAAGGTCCACCGACATGATTTTTTTTCTATTCATAAAATTGCTCAAAATATATACCGGTATATATATTATCATTTAAATATGTTCCTTTATGCAAACAAAATGATAAATCACTTTAATTTTGCTTTAAAAGTGATTTTGAACTTCAAGCCGTGTTTAATCATGGGAAATCTGATTACACCCGAACGCACCATCTGTGATGTCACACCGGGCAGAGCTCTGGGCTTGTCACAGTGCGCAGGTATGAGCAGCTCGACATGAAGGTAAGTCTGATACAGCATCAGACCTAAATTAGATCCTGTTGTTTCTTGTTCCATCACCCAAACTATTTTCTGCTTCCCAAAATGAAGACAAATAACTCAAATCTTCACATAGATTGCTAAATTTGTCGGGTTTTAAATGGTCCGCTATTAAAGAGACCAGAGCCCTCTGCCCAGTGTTACGTCACAGATGGTGCGTTCGTGTGTAATTGGATTTCCCATGATTAAACACGGCTTGAAGTTCAAAATCACTTTTAAAGCAAAATTAAAGTGATTTAGCATTTTGTTTGCAAAAATGAACATATTTAAATGATAAAAGATATATATTTTGAGCAATTTTATGAAAATTAAAAAATCATGTCAGTGGGGCTTTAAT
>JBBPBX010001639.1:33006-64917 GCA_038048925.1 Garcialebias charrua | reverse complement strand
ATATATATATATATATATATATATATATATATATATATATATATATATATATATATATATATATATATATATATATATATATATTAGGCATGTAACGGTTGTAGTTGGTGTACCGAACCGAAAAGGTACGGAGGTGGACCGAACCGAACGTGCTGTACCGAAACGGTTATTTTTTCACTCATTGAATGTTAATATGTGCGCCGCGGAACAAAATTTCCTGGGCGCGTTTCAGCACGGAGCTATTATCTCGCAGCACGCGCAGCATTAGCCGTTAGCTTCTCGCTGCGGTTTCCTGTTTGTTAACGTTATGGTTTTCTTGTTAAAAGACGAGCGCACAAAGCTGTGTGTGTGGACGTTTTTTCATGAAGACTGGATCTGCAGCAGCAACACGTCTAACGTGAACGCGCTGGAAACTACGTCATCAGAACGTGAACGAGCTGTTACAAAGTACGCTAACCACACAGCTGCATTTAAACAACTTCTACAAAGTGCGCTAACAACACAGCTGCATTTAAACAACTTCATCAGGTAATTTAGATGGGTCCAGATCAATAACACAAACTGTATGAGTTTTTAAAGCTCTGAATCTAAGTCTGAAAGTTTTTAATGCACAGTTGATCCTTGCTATGAGACATCCATCACGTCAACACTTAAGTCAAAAAGTTCAGCTCTTTATGAAAAAACTAAAACTGATGGTCAACAAGTCCTGGAGCTGATTTAAACCCTGCCCTGATGATGAGTGAGATATTCAACCGTTCAAGAGGTATTGTTATTTTATTATAATTATTATTTATAATTTATTATTATTTAAAATTATAATCTTATTAACTTATTTTTTTACCTCTGTGTTTTATTTCCAGTATTTCCAGTTACAGAGGTAGCTGCTCTCCTTCCACTTCAGGGAAATCCACCAGAGATCACCTGCTGCAGCTAAGAAGTGTGTGATGACTGAATTGAACTCTGGAACTGTTCCAGGACCAGTCCCACCAAGAAGAGGTTGTGAGTAATGAGGACAAATACAGCCACACTGGTGCTACTGGACAAAAACTTTATTAGTTAAGATTGTAAACAGTCTGTTGCTGCTTATTGTTCTGGTTCTGACTGTTATTGTATTCATTAAGATTTTTATTATTTTTAATATAATTTATTTATTGTAGAGTGCTGTTTATTTAAAATATCATCCAAATGGGTCACTTTTATTTATTACTACAATACAATACAAACATATTTTTGGCATATTTTCAAAATAAACATTTTGTAAGTCTTTATTTTGTCTTTTTTTTTTGTACCGAAAATAAACCGAAAATAAACCGAACCGAGCCCTCCTTGTAATTGAACCGAACCGAAATGTGATTTTAGCGTACCGTTACACCCCTAATATATATATATATATATATATATATATATATATAATATATATATATATATATATATATATATATATATATATATATATATATATAATATCAAAAGTTTTGAAGGAGCTGTAGAAATCTCTGAACTCAAAGGGAAAAAAAACCTCTTCCACAAATCACTGCCTGTAAACACAGTTCACTGTGCCATACACAAAGGCTGGTTAATTCATTCGACCTTTATTTAGTCAGGTAAATCTTATTGAGCCTCGAGGGCTCATTTACGAAAGCGACCTGCTACAAACTAAAGAACGATGAACAGCAATGATACAAATACATTAAACAATAAACAAAAGAAAAGAAAAAGTAGCAAAGAGTAGCAAAAACATTATAAGGTAGATGTATAAAATCAAGAACAAGAACATATCTGCATTGGTTTTTGCCAGGATTCCAACAGATTCTGAAAACCATTTAGAGAGGTCAGGGCCGAGAGCTTCAGATCTTTTTGTAAGATATTCCAGGAAGCAGGAGCAGAGTAGGAGAAGGCCCTTTTTCCAAGTTCAGTCCTCACTGACGGAACACTGCAGGTGATCATGTCCTGAGAGCGCACACTGTAGCTGCACTCACGCAAAGACATGTAGGAGGAGATGTATGAGGGCAGCAGACCAAGAAGTGATTTAAAGATGAAAATGTACCAGTGGAAGAGTCTGCGTGAGGTTAATGATGTCCAGTTAACCAGTGAATACAGGGTGCAGTGGTGGGTACGATAATCACAGCCAGTTATGAATCTTAGTGCACCATGATAGACAACATCCAACATCCGCAGGGTGCTTGTAGGAGCATTCATGTAGAGAATGTCACCGTAATCAATGGAGGGAAGGAAAGTCACAGATACAAGGCGTTTCCTAGCATTCAGTGTTAGACATGATTTATTTCTGAAAAAGAAACCCAGTTTAACTTTCAGTTTCTTCACTAGGTTTTCCACGTGGAGTTTAAATGAGAGATGTGAATCGACCAGGATACACTGTACCAAATATTTATAGGAATCAACAAACTCAATAGGGACACCATTTGAGGAAAATTTAGTAGTACTAGTAGTACTAGTTGTTGTTGTTGTTGTTGTTGTTGTTGTTGTTGTTGTTGTTGTTGTTGTTGTTGTTGTTGTTGTTGTTGTTGTTGTTGTTGTTGTTGTTGTTGTTGTTGTTGTTGTTGTTGTTGTTGTTGTTGTTGTTGTTGTTGTTGTTGTTGTTGTTGTTAAAGAAGCTAAATGTGAAACCAGTCAGATACACAGCAGTCTTCTCTGGGCATGGACTGTGGCAGAAACTGTTCTGTGGTCAGAACAATGAAAGACTGAAATGTTTTTGGAAGCTACATTGTCTGTATTAAAGAGGAGAGGGACCATCTAGTCCAGGGCTGTTCAACAAAGCTGCTCAGGGGGCCACAGCTCCTGAAAGCCAACAGCAAAATCATTATGTAAATAAACCAAAGTTTACAATGATCTGTTACCTTTTAAATTAGTTTATTTTATTGCTGCATTGAATCATAAATGCAATAAACAGAACCCCCCCCCCCCAAAAAAAAAGTACGGTATATATATTTTTTTTTTTATGAAATGGGCCAGATTGAAGTCACGTGGGCCACCAGTTGAATAGCCCTGATCTAGTCTGTTCTCAGCATGTAGTTCAAAAATTTGCCTCTCTGATGGTATGGTGGTACATTAGTTTTAAATCTCTCCTAAAACACCTGCTTTCACTGACGTTTAACTCGGTGTGATTTGATTTAGTATTTCATTGTTTCTCGTCTTTTTTCTGTTTCTCTGTTTTTATTTTGATGCTTTTAATTACATCTTATTACGGTATTATTATTCTTTAATTACTGCCTTGATCTTGTTGTTAAGTGCTTTGGTAACAGCTGCTGTTTTTAAATGTGCTTTATAAATAAAATTGACTTGACTAGTTCAGGCAGGGGTAGCTCGCACATCTGGAAAGGCACCATCAATGCAGAAAAGTATCTACAGGTTTTAGAACATCTGTTCCCATCCAGGTGACATCTTTTTCAGGGAAGGCCTTGCATATTTCAGCACACACCGCGTCCATTACAAAAACTTTAGATTTATATATAAAGAATCCTGGTGCTGGACTGTCCTGTCTGCAGTCCAGACCTCTCAAACTTTGTTGCGTCTTGACTTCCAAAAAGGGGGACTGTAGTGGAACACCTTGGTCTCTGAAAACTCTCGGTGGTACACCTGTTTCTCTGTAAACTCTCAGTGAGACATCTTTTCTTTGAAACCTTCAAGAAAAGACAGTGGACACGGTTTATTCCATTAATTTGAATCAAAGACACAAATTAAATCACAAGAGACTCTAATTTTGTTCTAATTCAAATAATCTAAAGGAATAAAAAATGTCAAGTCCAGTTCAAAGCTTGTAATCGAGTCAATTAACCTGTTTTTACTGAAAAATGTTGTCACACCAAAAACTGTATGTCAGATGTACAACAGCTGGTTTGTGTTTCTCATATAAATATAAATTAATGTTGTCTCTGCTTAATCTTTCTGTGAATTCAACAGTTGCTAAGAAAATCAAACTGAGCCTTTTATCAGAGAGTGAACCTGGGAGAGTTGACGACAGTTCAGAGAATACTCAGTCTGTGGTAAGGAGATAATTTACATTCAGTTTCACAGCAGAGATTAAACTATTATTATTGTTTTGTGTTAATCTTGTTGCATTTTTCTTTTCTGAAGGATAAAAGCTGTTGGTCAGAGGACGATGGAGGTAAAATGATCCAAATATCCAGTCCGACCACGAGTCATTCTGAAAAGGTGCGAAGCTTTTTTCAAAATGATCACATTTTATTGACATACCGGTAACTGCACACTTCATGGAGAAACTTTGCTTAAAGATGAAAGGGAAATATTTGTTTTAGCTGGAAAACGGTAGAGACAAAAGGCAGCAAAACAAACAGAGAAGATCACGTTTGTCAAGGTGTGAATGTTTATGAAGCATTCACACTATTATGATCCATTTTTCTTCTGTAAAGTTTTTCAGCACGATTCTCATCCCACAGTTTTCAAACTGTTTCACCAAATCAATATCAAAATGTTCAGCTCTTTCAGGACAATCCTGCTGTGACTTTTGGTATTGGTGCAACTTTAGCTTTTTTAAATAATTAGCCTTTTTCTGCCATTTTTTGCTTATAATGAATGGAGCTCATTTTCCATCCTTCACATCTTTGGATGTGTTTACAACCTTTTATTGCTCCTTTCACATTTTGTTCTCATTCAGCTTCTTTCAGCTTCCTTCTGCAAATTTAAACATTTCTTCAACTAATTTCAGCTGTTTTGCGCTCCTTTCTGCTTCTTTCTGCTAACTACAACATTTTTGTTTTTCTTTGTTTTGTTTTTTTGTTTTAGAGCTTATTTCTGCAAGTTTCAGCTTTTTTCAGCTACTGTACTTTCAGCTGTTTTGATGCTAATGTAAGCCTTTTCAAATAATTCCACATTTTTTGCTCTCATTTCAAAAATTTCAGCCTGATTCTTCTGCTCTCTCCACTTCCCTCTTGTAATTTCAGCTTCTTTCTGCCTTTTTAGCTACTTTTCAGCCGCCCTTTTTTGGTGTGTGCTAATTTCAGCTTTTTTCAGATCATTTCCACTTTTTTGTGCACATTTCTGCTTCTTTAAACAAGTGTGTTTTTCCTGCTTTTTTCTGTTAATTTCAGCTTGTTCTACCTCTTCAACTACTTTTCTTTTAGTATTTTTAGCTAATGTCTGCTGTTTTCAGATAAATTCAAGTTTTTTGTGGTAAATTTTTTTCTACGTTCAGCTTAATTAATGTATTTCTGCTCATTTCAGCTTGTTATGCTCCTTTCAGCTTTTTTCTGTTAGTTTCAGTTTTTTCTGCTGTTTCAGCTACTTTTTAGCCCTTTTTGTGCTAATGGTTGCTTTTTCAACTACCGGTACTTCCACATTTTTTAGCTCATTTCAGCTCCTTTCGCTCCCTTCTGGTAGTTTAACCTTCTTTCTGCCTTTTCAGCTACTTTTCAGCTTTATATATATATATTTTTTTTGTGCTAATTTCCCAATTTTTGTGACAATTTCTGCTTATTTACCGTAAATCTAATTCAGCAAATATGTGTTCTTTCTGCTTTCCTCTTGTAACTTAGTCTTGCTCTTCCATTTCACCTATATTTCAGCATGTTTTTAGCTAATTTTAGATGTTTTTCAGCAAGTTCTTCAGCAATAAGCATTCACACTGCATTTTCACAGGAAATGCAATTTCTCTAATTACGGTAATAATTTCATAGCTCTGTTTTGCTGATTCAGCTGCAACAGTTTTGCCATAAATGTAAAATATCCGCCTCGCAGAGTTCAGAGCCGGAAACTCCGAGAGTCGTCCGGAGTAGAAACGAGAGCGGGGAGTCTTCGTGGGCTCCGTCGGATCAGAACACAAACAGAAACGCACACAGTTTGGTGGAAACAGAGGAAGGTGAGTGAGATTATCTGTAGCTATCGATCTTTTTTAAAATAAATCAATTGAGTTTTTTTTTTTGATATACTGCCTTTTCCAGGTTGTTTTTTTTATTAATAAAAATGAAATATAACTATAAATATTCTGTGAAATTTTCTCTTTTTACACCTAAATTAGCTTGATGCAGATCAGCTGTGTTTAACTGACGTGTAGTCTGAACTTTGTGCTTTTTAAGTTGGTAAACTCCAATTCAGGGCTGTCACATGAAGAGAAACACACTTCAAGTATGTGTTGTGTGTACTCTGAAGTACAGTATTCAAGTACTCGTTGATCGGTCAGAAAAACAAAGTTTTATTCTAATTGTCCTCCTCCGGGTGTTAAAGCTTTGAGAGCGGTGAGGCGCTTGTATGGACGGTTTGAGCTTGTTTTGATTTTCAGGAGGATTTTTCTTGTTTTAAACGCTCATGAAGTTTTTGTTTTCAGCAGAGAGGTCTGGAGAGTACACAGAGGTGCCTTTGGGTGACCTGGACATCGCTGCTGCCGACAGCCTGACTCTTTCTCCTCCAGCTGGTGAGTTCGTCTCCAGTTACTGAAACCTTTTTGTTGTTTTTACTTTAAACACCTGAAGTCACTGCGAAAGCTTTACCAGGCACTTTGAGCAACAAAGCAATCGGTTTTGTAAACATGTTTTTAATTTGATCATTCAGATTCATATAAAAGCAACAAGTTTTACTTTGTCTTCGTCTCTCAGATGTAAATATTTTTAGTTTCGGCTGATAGTTGTTGGTTTTTGTGCTGAATTTGAAGCTCAGATGCCAACCTGATTAATGAAATTGGAATGGCTCACACACGTCACACACCGCGTCGTCACTACATTTAAAATAATTTTAAACATTTGTCAGAACATAAATGAACCTAAAACAAATTTTCCATCTGCACAAAAATACAGGTTTTGTTCATTTGTTTGGTTGAGAGAAGCCAGAAAACAGAAAGTTCTGATAAATTAAATGAAGTCGAAGACGAAAATTCAAGATGGCACTCACCCCAGCTGCATCGAGTCTCTAATCACCGTCCATCCGGATATATGGCTGTCCCTTCCTCAGCTCTTCCTGTTTGCCCGTTGCCAGACTGGTCGCTCCACCTCCCCATCTCCACCCGGGGTTTCCAGTTCCTCAGTTCTCCCCTATTCTTTATCCCGACTACGCATCCAGGCATAGTTGCCAAGTCCGCTTATTTCAAGCGACATTGGGCTTGTTTTTTCCTGGAGTTGCTTATAAATTTGGTAGGCAGCTTGTGGCCGGTTTTTGGGCTCGTCTTGGGCATTGAGTCGCTTATTTGGGCTTGTTTTCATGTCAAACAGTTAATGCGAGTGGTAGGTAGTTTGTCCCTTCACGCCCCCCTTCCACGTATGTTACGTCAAGGCAGATGTTAGTTCAGGTACTGTTGGCGTAACGCGACAGAGCCGGTAAAACTATAAAAGCGCGAGGAATTAATGACGAGTAGAGCATAAAAAGAAGACAGACAATGCTAATATGAGCTCAAGTAAGTGGGGGAAATATGGAAAAAAATATAATAAAGAATGGGAGAAAGAGCGCACTCTTAAAGAATGGATCCGACCTCAGATGGGAGATGCGTCAAAGGCAATTTGCAGGTTTTGCAAGTGTGAAATACGTGCTCACCATGCTGATTTAATTCAACACGCCAGTACAGAGAAGCACAAAAAAAAACTCTGCACCCTGTTGACTTTGCAGTTTAATTTTTATTTTAGTTTTTAATTTGTACGCATGACAGAAACCAGCAATATAAAAATGCAAAATGTATTATATTTTAGACTGGATACGTTCTTCAAAGCATAATTTTTCTGGTTATATGTAATGCCATAATTAATATGTTTATACTGTTTAAAAACTGCTTTTGTTTTACACAATGGGGTGAGTTGCCAGTTGGGTTTGTATTTGGGCGTGTTTTCAAAGAGTGAGTTGCTTGTTTGGGCTTGTTTTCATGGGGCTGACCGCTTGTTTCTGTTGTGAGATCTGGCAACACTGCCTCCAGGGAATATCCTGCTCGCCTCCATCCTGGTCCTACGACTGTGTACGTTCCTGTTCCCTGCGACCCAGCCGGTCAAGGCAGATGGCCGCTTGTCCTGAGCCTGGTTCTGCTGGAGGTTTCTTCCTCACGAGGGAGTTTTTCCTTCCCACTGTCGCTTCATGCTTGCTCAGGATGGGAGTTCTGCGATGGGGTTTGTCTCAGGGTTGACCGGAACCAACGACCGATGGATGAACGACATACACGTACCAGTTGGATAAGTTGGATGACTACGATCCCCGACTTCGCCACCGGGTTCGGGTCCCGGGGGGTAGAAATCCATAACCATAACCTATCTCCCTATGCCGGACATTCAAGCTCTCAGCGGTCCGGCATGCATGCCCTCCGCCAGGGCCCGAGTGCCAAAGAAACCCTAATCAATAAAACCTTTTAATTGTATTCTTCTCACTCATTGTGTGAGTCTCTCCAGGTTGAAATGAATATGTAACATTTAATGCATTAATAATAAATAAAAAAAATCTACTTGTTTTTATCAAATTACTTTGTATATATTATTTAAATTAAATAAAATTATATATTATATAAATTAAACATAAGAGCAAGTACATGTTTCTTCCCTTTTCTCATCTAAGCAAAATATTATGCTGAATAAGAATAAAAGGGTTGCGCTTATAGTAGCAGCTTCGTACACTCCGTCCATCTTTCGGACGACTGTACGTACATGTTCTCGCTGTACCTCGGTGCAATGATAATAAAGTTTATTCTAATTTATTCTGACTTGTTGAGTTTAGCTTTAAACAATTTGTAAATTCTGGGTCGGCGAGCTCAGTCTTCTTTAAAGTCAAGCGTCTCCTCGGTGTCGTCCTCTCTGCAGAGGGAAGTGACGCAGGCGACATGGAACATATGGAGGAGCTTCCTCTGTGCAGCTGCAGGATGGAGGCCCCTCGTGTGGACAGCACCAGCCAGCGGGTCAGCAGACAGTGCATGGCTACGGAGAGCATCAACGGAGAGGTGCGTCCACCTGTAGATCACCTAATATTAATTTTTATTGTTTGGTTTAATATTTACTGTCATTTGGGATTAAAGCTCATCTTTGTGGAGGAAACAAAATGTTTGATTTGGGATATTTTTTCACTTGAATGTGTTTTTAAAACCAGCGATGAGAACTAGAATTCACTGGAAAAGTAAAAGCAGCGTTACGTCAGCTTGAACACAGTTCCACAATGCTGAGTGCTAAATGAGTCGTAGACCCTGAGCACCAGCTAAAAGACAAGGAGCAAAATGCTAGTTAGAAGCCAAAATTATCAGAATAGTAGCAAAAAGGAGCGGAACGGTAGCTAAAACTTTAAAGTTTCAAAATGCTAGGTAGAAGCTTTAAATAGCAAAAGGATGCCTAAAAACTAAAAGTGGCAGAATAGTAGCAGAATTGTAGTTAAAGCTAAAATGTTTTAATTACCAGAATAATAGCAAATGCTAGTTAGAAGCTACTAGTATCAAAACTGTAGCTAAAACGTTTTTTAGGTACCAGAATAGTTGCAAAAAGATGTAGAATGGTAGCTAAAATTTTAAAGTATCAAAATGCTAGCTAGAAGCTTTAAATAGCAAAAGGATACCTAAAAACTAAAAGTAGCAGATTAGTAGCTAAAGCTAGCAAAATGGAACTGAATGTTAGTTAAAATTCACAGTATCAAGAGGTAGCTAAAACCTAAAGGTAGCAAAAGGCAAGCTAAAAGCAGCAGAATAGTAGCTAAAATCTAAAAATATCAAGATGTTAGCTAGAAGCAAAATTTATCAAATGTGTAGCTTTAAACTAAAAGTAGCATAAACAAAAATACAGATTTCAAAGAGTATTATTTTTTAGAAGATTTGATGAGCTCGCAATGTATTTCTTTGGGTAGCATATCTGTAACTATTGTTAATTATTTTGAAAAGTATGCAAGTTGATTAAAACTAAAAGTCTCAGAGCTCCCATCTCCTGGATGAGCCGAATGGTTTGATTTATAAAAGGCTAAAATAGCACAAAGTACAGGTAAGTATAAGAAAAGTACGCATTTAAATAATTTTAAATGAAGCCTTTAAACATTTATTACGGGAAACGGCACAAACAAAAAATATTGTCTATTACCTTCCAAATCAAAGGGCTTTAATAAGAAGCTACTGTACTCCTTTTTTCTTTTAAAGCTATTGGAAAATGCAAAAACTGAACTAACTGAACACTTTTACGTACCGGTACTTCAGAAAACTTGTTCAGTTATGAAAAAGATGATAAGCAAAACTACTTTTAGCTTTAGAACGTGTTGAAAAGTTTCAAACCCACATTTTTCTCTCCTGCGGCGTCCGTTAGCTGCGATCCTGCACCAGCTGGACCGGTAAATGGGAAACGATGCGGCCGTCCAGTCGGATTCCCCTCATGGTTCTCTGTGACGTCCATCGCTCTCACATGGTCAAACACCACTGCTGTCCCGGGTGTGGATACTTCTGCTTAGCAGTAAGTCAGAACATGTCTTTATTATCCATCCATCTTTAATCTTAACCTGCTTCTTCCTCTCTGGGTCACTGGTGTCCATATCCAGCAGTCACAGTATGAGGGGCGGGGGACCCTGGACAGGTCTCCAGTCCATCACAGAGACAAATGAGACAACTGCTCACACCTAGGGACAATTTAGAGTTATCAATCAGACTAACATGCATGTTTTTGGCCTGTGGGAGGAAACTGGAGTAAACCCACACATGCACAGAGAGAACATGCAAACTCCACCCAGAAATCAGAACAAGCATTCAATACAAAAACAACTGGACTTTTATTTGTTACAGAAAATGTTTCACCCTCTATCCAAAGGGCTTTCTCAATTCAAAGAGAAGGCTGTGTGACCGTGAAGTTATAACAGGCTGAGATGACACGCACCAACCTATGTAAATTGAAAGCTGAGATAACATACACACATACTTGAGATAATACGCACATCCTATGTAAATTGACGAATCAACACATCACACCTTAACAGATTCGTCAATTTACATAGGATGTGCGTGTTATCTCAGCCTGTTATAACTCCACGGTCACACAGCCTGCTCTTTGAATTGAGAAAGCCCTTTGGATAGAGGGTGAAACATTTTCTGTAACAAATAAAGTCCAGTTGTTTTTGTATTGAGCGCTTGTTCTGATTTTATCATGTCCTGGATGACTGAGAATCTTCTCCACCCATAAACGTCCCCAGCCAGGATTTGAACTGACGACCTTGTCTCTGACAGGCGACAGCTCTACCAACTGAGCCACCGTGCCACCACCTATTCTTTTTTTCCTTTTTGAAACCAAAGTTTCTCCTTGTTCTTTTCTTGTTTTTTGGTCTTTCACTTCTCGTTTGCTCCTCTTTCAGGGCACTTTTCTCGAGTGTTGCCCAGACCAGCGCATCACTCACCGTTTCCACCGCGGTTGCGTGACGGTGCTGAGCGGTGGGCGCAGCAGGGCGAGCGGTGGCGGCATGCTTTTCTGTCCTCACTGCGGCGAAGATGCGTCGGAGGCCCAGGAGATTGCCATCCCCTCCTCTGCCTCGTCCTCCGCGGCCACTGTCGTCACCATGTCTGCTTCCTCCACGACGACTCCCTCTCTGCCCCCGTCTGTCCCCGCGGCTCCTTCTCTCACGGCCTCAACGGGAGGGATGAAGGACGGGAAGATGCCGGAAAGACCCGTCAGGTGGAAGATACAAACCAGATTCCAAAAAAGTTGGGACACTAAACAAATTGTGAATAAAAACTGAATGCAATGATGTGGAGGTGCCAACATCTAATATTTTATTCAGAATAGAACACAAATCACAGATCAAAAGTTTAAACTGAGAGAATGTATCATTTTAAGGGAAAAATATGTTGTTTCAAAATTTCATGGCGTCAACAAATCCCAAAAAAGTTGGGACAAGTCCATTTTTACCACTGTGTGGCATCCCCCCTTCTTCTTACAACACTCAACAGACGTCTGGGGACAGAGGAGACCAGTTTCTCAAGTTTAGAAATAGGAATGCTCTCCCATTCATGTCTAATACAGGCCTCTAACTGTTCAATCGTCTTGGGCCTTCTTTGTCGCACCTTCCTCTTTATGATGCACCAAATGTTCTCTATAGGTGAAAGATCTGGACTGCAGGCTGGACATTTCAGTACCGGATCCTTCTCCTACGTAGCCATGATGTTGTGATTGCTGCAGAATGTGGTCTGGCATTATCTTGTTGAAAAATGCAGGGTCTTCCCTGAAAGAGATGACGTCTAGATGGAGCATATGTTGTTCTAGAACCTGAACATAGTTCTCTGCATTAATGGTGCCTTTCCAGACATGCAAGCTGCCCATGCCACAAGCGCTCATGCAACCCCATACCATCAGTGATGCAGGCTTCTGAACGGAGCGTTGATAACAACTTGGGCTATCCTTGTCCTCTCTGGTCCAGATGACATGGCGTCCCAGTGTTCCATAAAGAACTTCAAATCGTGACTCATCTGACCACAGAACAGTCTTCCATTTTGCCACACTCCATTTTAAATGACCCCTGGCCCAGTGCAAACGTCTGAGCTTGTGGAGCTTGCTTAGAAATGGCTTCCTCTTTGCACTGTAGAGTTTCAGCTGGCAACGGCAGATGGCACGGTGGATTGTGTTCACTGACAATGCTTTCTGGAAGTATTCCTGAGCCCATTCTGTTATTTCCTTGACAGTGGCATTCCTGTTTGAGGTGCAGTGACGTTTAAGGGCCCGGAGATCACGAGCATCCAGTAGAGTTTTACGGCCTTGACCCTTACGCACAGCGATTGTTCCAGATTCTCTGAATCTTTTGATGATGTTATGCACGGTTGATGATGATAACTTAAAAGTCTTTGCTATTTTACACTGGGTAACACCATTCTGGTATTGCTGCACTATCTTTCTGCGCAACAATGGTGGAATTGGTGATCCTCTTACCAGCTTGGCTTCTGAGAGACACTGACACTCTGAGAAGCTCTTTTTATACCCAATCATGTTCAATTGACCTAATTAGTGTTAATTGGTCTTCCAGCTGTTCGTTATATGCTCATTTTCCTTTTTCCAGCCACTTATTGCTACTTGGGGATTTGTTGACACTGAAATTTTGAATCAACATATTATTCCTTTAAAATTTTACATTTACTCAGATTAAAATTTTGATCTGTCATCTATGTTCTATTACGAATAAAATATTGACATTTGCCATCTCCACATCATTGCATTCAGTTTTTATTCACAATTTGTTTAGTGTCCCAACTTTTTTGGAATCCGGTTTGTGCCTACCTTAGTCAAATCTTAAACGCATCATTTGGCTGTTTGTAGCGATGATGATTTAAAGATGCTTCCGTTGTTCACCGTCTTTTCAGCGCTCGGATGCGCAGCCATGGTTTGATAACTCCGGCAGTGGAGCAGCAGCAGCCTCCGCAGTCCGTAGCCTCAGCCGTCACCGTAGCCGCTGTCCCTCCAGCAGAGGAGGGAGTGGACAGCGTGGGACCATCGGTCTGCATGCCCAACGGGAAACCAGTCAGTCCCAGCGCACTTCCACCCGGACCCAGCAGGGCAGCGTTGCAGAAAGCCATTCTGACGCAGGAGACGGAGAGGTCAGGGACCAGACTCAGATTAACGCTTTGGTTAAACGCTGATCAGGAGATTAAAAAAAAAAAGTATCTCGTATATAAAGATTCTCCATCAGAATTATCTTTGACATTGGCTGCAAATCTATTTCTGTAATAGAAAAACACAATTTAATAACTCTTGTTAGAACGACATATTCTTACTGTGAGCAAATCGTTGCTTTTGATTAACCAGGAGGAAGAAGCTGAGGTTCCACCCTCGACAGCTCTATCCTGCCACCAAGCAAGGAGAGGTTCAGCGAGTGCTGCTGATGCTGAGTGAGTTGCAACAAACGTCATGAACTGCACTCATAACACCAACGTTTGTCTTGTCCGTGTTTTAAAATAAAGATTGTGTTGCCTGAAGTTGTAAACGTCACAAAAACTGAATATTGGAGGTTATTTTCTGCTCTCATTTGAGATTAAAAGTAATCCATATAAAACTTCTACTGTAATAAAAAAAGCTCCTCCACAGAATCTCCACTTTAATATGGTGGAGGGTTTTAAATAGCACTCTGATCCTGGGGGGCCATGTTGTGTCTCATGGCAGACAGGCCTCAGAGGAGGAGTTAGACTTGGAGCGATACAAAACCCTTCATGAATGAAACGTATCCATCAGTAACAGGATGTTACTTCCACCTGCGAGGATCATCAAGGTCAGGCGCAATGCAAGCCGGGCGCCATGTGAGAGAGGTGTTTTCCCCAGTGAAGCAGAGGGTTGCTTCTGCTGCTTCGGACTTTTTCATTCAACCTTTGTTTATTCAGGTTTGTCCCACTGAGCCTCGGGGACTCATTTACAAGAGAGACCTGAATTTTAGTGATGACTACAGTTGATAACAACAACAATAGTAGACAATCATAAAGGATGCGTACAAATTGAGAATAACAAATGAAAATAAAATGGTATTTAAAAGAAAATGTAACAACAACAAAAAAACAGGTTGTAAAGCGATGTAGAAAACTAAAATCAGGAACATGTCTGTAGATAATGTAGATAATGTCACCGTAATCAATAGAGGCATTCAGAGTTAGACTGACAGGATCTATTTCTGAAAAAGAAACCCAGTTTAACTTTCAGTTTCCTTACTACTGTAGGTTTTCCACGTGGAGCTTAAAAGGGAGATGTGAGTCGACCAGGACACCCAAATATTTATAGGAATCAACAAACTTAACCTATTAAGACCCAAAGTCTTGCATATGTGGATGTCAGGTCCTTGGAGGAACACTATTTGAGAATAAAATCAGATGAAGAACTGCTGGGACTGACTTCCTGTTTACAAAAGGCATCCCTTTGGTTTTTTCGGTGTTTAGGACAAGTTTGAGATGGACCAAATCTGACTGGATGATGTTGAAAGCAGATTGCAAAAGCTGGAACGCCTTAGCAACTGTTTTACCTCGACAGTAAACAACTGTATCATCAGCATAGAAATGTAAGGATGCATCAGGGATGCTCTGACCTACATTACATATGTAGATTGTAAAGAGGGTTGGTCCTAAGACTGAGCCTTGTGGTACACCATTGTTGATGATTAAATAACTGGAGGAAGTACCATTATGTTGAACACATTGCTACTGGTCTGAAAGATATAGAACCAACCACTGGTATGAACTGAGAAACTAATTTCTGTGAGCTTATGACACAAGATGTTATGATCCACAGTGTCCAAAGCTTTAGACAGGTCTAAGAAAAGTGCAGCACAATAATCCTTAGCATGAGGCTGCAGGAGGGAAGGTTCTGGCTGCAGTTTGTGTTCCTGCACCAA
The DNA here is from genome assembly GCA_038048925.1 of Garcialebias charrua. Lineage (NCBI taxonomy): Eukaryota > Metazoa > Chordata > Actinopteri > Cyprinodontiformes > Rivulidae > Garcialebias > Garcialebias charrua. The sequence continues at coordinate 49,674 of JBBPBX010001639.1, read as the reverse complement.
AACAGCAGTTCAGATTACCCTGGAGTCTCTTGACGGTGTCCTGGAGGGGACATCTCTCTAATGTAGTTATTTTAAGAGTTCTGTCAGTCATGGGACAGAGTAATTTATTTCCATGCCATTCAGGATTTATTATTCCCTGTTTATAAACAAAAAAGTTAAATATCTCTGGTGCTTTTTTCATATAGTGGACATCTGTATTTTAATATTATAAAACTACAGTCTGTTACAGTTCATAAAATTGCTTTTTATTTTTTAGCTTTTAAGTAATTTGTTCAGATCTTTATAAGTAAGGGTTGTAGACGTGTTATGAACAATTAATATTTTACCTGTTGTAGATGGCTCTTTGAGCTGCTGTAGCACTTCTAGGGCAGCGTGGGGAACCTCCAGATCATCGTATTTCTGCTGGAATGAGCCCATAATGAGACTGACGGGAGTGCAAAGGTTTATAAAGATATGTTCAGTTGTAGTAACATCTGCAGCAGGTAAGATGATAGAACTCAGAATTAAACTTTAAAAGATCTGAACAAACTGGGCTCCTTTAAAGGAGACCAAATATTGGTTTTATAAATTTTTATGGTATGTCTGTGGGCTATCCAGACCATGTTCATTCAATTTAATGCACAAAATAATTCTTAGATAATAAAATATCCCCTTTCTAGTTGTGCCTTTTCTGACTTCCGTTCTGAACGACCTGTTTATGATAAGGCCACGCCCTTCAAAAATCTGTTTACATTAACTCCGCCCTCCAAAGGGGACCCTGAGTCAGACCCAGAGGCAGACACCATTTTGGGCAGGGCAAATGAGGCGCTGACGCGTTGCGTAGGCCGCTGAGAAACATCCATAAGTTCACCCTCCATGTTAAAAACTCTTTGTTTGACTCTTCGAAAACAAGCAATAAGGCTGCAGAGTAACACACTGGCTGCTAACTGCTATACACGCTCTCTCTAGCGGGGACCGCTTTTTTCACGGACCACATCCGGCGCGGACCGGATATGGTCCGTGAGCAGTCGTCCGGTTGATTTAAGAGCCCGTAAATAAGTTTTTTTGTTGATAGATAATTAGTTATTAGCGGTACTGCATTTTAACAACAACGAAACATCGAACTCTAGTAGCCATTGTGCTGAGATGAACTCAGGAAAAACAACCGTGACGTCTTTTATACTGAAGTGGGTGGAGCATCACCAGGGGTTGCTAGGTGAGGGGCTGGACTCAGGTTGGGGTGGGTTGTCCTGCGGCTTGTGACGTCACAAGCCGCAGGATTTGAAAACGACACATATCACTGAAAAATAAATATACTTAGAGTAAATATACCACTGGGTGCATTTTTTTGGTCCTAGGACTGTTTTTTTAAGAAGTACATAACCAAAGTTGAGTAAAAAAAAAACATTAAGTGAATTTTGCATCTGTGGTCCCCTTTATTAAACCTATGCTTTAGACTATTTTAACCTACCAGCTGATTATAGGATTACATCAGCATGTCTGGATTAGTTGCGCAACAAGAGAAGACCCACATGGGTGATTCAGATCTGATCTGGCTCCTCATATCAGCTGGAAGTCCGTGTGTCCACTTTAATTGTCTGTGTGTTCCAGTGGAGGGCATAGATCCAACATACCAGCCTGAATCTCAGAACCGGCGCTCTGCTCTTCACGCTGCAGCTCAGCGAGGGCTGCTGGAGGTCTGCTACATGCTGGTTCAGGTAAAACGCTCAACCCACCGTCAGCGTCTTCTTCACACGTGGACGTGTGAATGTTTCCTCGTCATGGAGTTTTAGTTTTGTTTTTAGGCCGGAGCTAATGTGGACGCCAAAGACAAAGACCTGAGGACCCCCCTGTTGGAAGCCATCATCAACAATCACATCGACGTGGCCCGGTACCTGATCCAGAACGGCGCCTGCGTCTATCATGTCGTGAGTGGAGCTGAAACGCAAACCTTCCTGTTAACCCGGGAGGACGTCTCGAAACGTGTTGCGTTTGTCCTTTTCTCGTCAGGAGGACGATGGGTACACTGGCCTTCATCACGCAGCCAAGTTTGGAAACTTGGAGATCGTTAAAATGCTTCTGGAGACCGGGCAGGTTGACGTGAATGCACAGGTGGGAGAAGGGCTGCGACAAACAAAGCACTCTGATTTATATTTTTATGTTGAAGTTGGTTTCTCGTCATTTTAAAATAAATATTTAGTAAAATGCAGCATTCTTTGATTGATGAAGTTGTGAGCCTCTTTAGAAACGATTGGTACGACAACATTTTCCAAAACTGCTCCCACAATCAGTCGTTTTAGTGTTAATTTATTTTAAAATACAGCCTTTGAGATGTTTTGTACTGCCTAGAGTACAATTTCCATCCATTTAAATAAATATCCGTAAAGATCTGTTGTTTTGGTCCGTTTTAGGACAGCGGTGGCTGGACGCCGATTATCTGGGCTGCGGAGCACAAACACGTTGAGGTGATCAAGACGCTGCTGAACAGAGGAGCTGACGTCACCATCAGCGATAAGGCAGGTTTATACCGCTAACGTGTGCCATTTTTATTTCCCGCCATGAAAGGTTGACTGTAACTGCATTCATAAGGCTGTCTGTTAGCAAAATATCTCAGGACCCACTGCATGGTTTTTACACTGCATGGTTTTTACTTAAACTCTCAGGAAGTAATCATTGAAGGTACATCTACAACTGGTAGTGTGAATACTTATTACCGGTAAGCATTCACACTATTGTGATCCTGTTTATATTATTCTTCCTACTTCTGGTAGTTACCTATTATGTACATTTTTCTGCATCTTTCTTGTTCCACAATTTTTGTGCTATTTCAACAAATCATAAATCAGAATGTTCAGCTCTTTCAGGACAATCCTGTTATGACTTTTGGTATTGGTGCCATGCGCGTAGGCAAGGGGGGTTCGAACGAACCGCCCACTTTTAAAGGAGAAGTTGACAATGCTAAACTAATGTGCCTGGATAGCTCAACTGATAAAGCGTCTGCCTTCAGTCCCAAAGCTCGTGGGATCAAGTCCCGCATGGTACAATGTTTTTTTTTTTTTTTTTTATTCATTCCAAATTAAAAAAGCACAAGAAAACTATTTACAAAACAGCAAGGAATAAAACAATGCATTAAATGAAAGGAATCAGACGAAGAAAATAATCTTATCTGCCCCTTCTCAAACTATTTTTTTTTTCAAACACTCGATTCAAACAACTAATTTTACATTTGTCTTTTATTGGATAAAAAAAGTAGTTAATATGCCTGTGAAGAAAGAAGAATGTGTTAACCACAGGCTGTGGTTAACACATTCTTCTTTTTTTATCCAATAAAAGAGTGTTTGAAAAAAAAATAGTTTGAGAAGGGGCAGATAAGATTATTTTCTTCGTCTGATTCCTTTCATTTAATGCATTGTTTTATTTCTTGCCGTTTTGTAAATAGTTTTCTTGTGCTTTTTTAATCTGGAATGAATAAAAAAAAAAAAAACGTTTGTACCATGCAGGACTTGAACTCATGAGCTTTGGGACCGAAGGCAAACGCTTTATCGGTTGAGCTATCCAGGCACATTAGTTTTTCATTGTCAACTTCTTCTTTCAAACGAACCGCCCCCCACAAAATTCTGGCTACGCCCATGGGTGCAAATTTAGCTTTTTGAAATATTTAGCTTTTTCTGCCATTTTTTTTCCCCTCAGAAAATGAATTGAGCTCATTTTACATCCTTCATATCTTTAGATGTGTTTACAACCTTTTCCCGCTACTTTCACATTTTGTTCTGGTTCAGCTTCTTTCAGCTTCCTTCTGCAAATTTAACCATTTTTTTCAGCTACTTTTAGCTGTTTTCTGCTCCTATCAGATTTATTCTGTTAACTACAAAATGTTTGTGCTTCCTGTAACTTTTTTCTGCTAATTTCAGCTTGTTATGCTCCTTTCAGATTATTTCTGTGTCAGCTTTTTTTCTGTTATTTCAGCTACTATTTAGCTATTTTATGCAAATTTTAACTTTTTCAACTAATTCCAAATTTTTTGCACTCATTTAACCTATTGTTTGACTAATTCAGCAAAACTGTGCTCTCTCCACTTCTGGTGATTCTTTCTGATTAAAAAAAAAAATGTTTTTTTTGTTGCTACTTTTCAGCTGTTTTTTTGTGTGCTAATTCCTGCTTTAAAAAAAAAATCAACTTTTTTTTGCTCATTTCTGCTTTTTTCAGCCTAACTGAGCAAACAAATGCTCTCTCTACTTACCGTACTTCTGCCAGTTTAGGCTTGTCCTACCTTTTCGGCTTACTTTTTTAGCTTTTTAGCTAATTTCAGCTGTTTTCAGATAAATTAAAGTTTTTTGTTGCAATTTCTGCCACTTTCAGTTTCAGCCTAATTAACGTCTTTATTAAAATTTCACATTGTTGTGCTCTTTTAAGCTTTTTCTGCTAATTTCAGCTATTTTTCTGGAATTTCAGCTATTAGCCGTTTTAAACAAATTTAATTTTTTTCAGCAAAATCCACTTTTTTTTTTTTTTTAGCTCATTTCAGCTCTTTCCACATCCATCTGGTAGTTTAGATTCTTTCTGACTTTCCAGCTTCTTTTCAGGTACATTTTGCTCATTTAGGCTTTTTTTAAGCTCATTTCCTGATTTTTTAAAACTCCTTTATTTAAAATTAATTCAGCAAATGTGTGTTCTTTCTTCTTTCTTCTGCTACCTTTGACTTGTTCTACCATTTCAACTACATTTCAACATGTTTTAGCTAATTTCAGTTGTTTTGTGTAGCAAGTTCTTTAGCAATGAGTATTGACACTTCATTTTTGCAGGAAATGCAATTTCTTTAATTACAATTTGGAGTCAGACTAATTCAAGATGGTTGCTCCAGCTAATCTACTTATGCAAAGATAAAAATAGCTTTAGGTTTATTTTTACATATCTTGAGCTAAAAATTGGGTTGGTAGTAGCTGAGAGTCATGTCCTTCAGATACTCTTAAGTGCTAACAAATCACGTCGTATCTTCGTTTCAAACTTTGGCTAACAAGGGAACGGGCGATATGCATTCCTTCAACGAATGCTAGTTTTATTTTTTTAAAAGCTTTATGTACAAACGGTGCTCATCAACATTTTTCTGACATAACAAAATGTCTCTCAGACAAAAAAACAATGTATTTTATTTTTGTCACAGCCCATCATGTCTACTGATCATCCAGCGGTAGAACTTTCTTACCAGCTTGCACTTACTTCATCCTCCAGGGTGCAGGACGTAAACAATAACCAGCATTTATGTAACCTACCGTGGAGTAACGACTCAGAAATAACTATAGAAACGGACTTGATGGATTGAATTTACAACAATAAAGATTCTTGTTAAGCAGCAAAAAGACTTTTCTTGTGAGGGAATAAGAATCCGTCTGAGAAGTTTGTGGAAAAGTTTAGAAGTCTTGACTGATGGTCAGCTGGAAAAAAATCATCTGAAAGGTTCCTGGTTGTTTTAGTTAACACATTATTTCATCTGTTTCTATCTTTGAAAAGCTTTTGAAGGCAACATGTGGAGCATGCTTAAAGTTAAAACTGCTAGAATCCCAGTTTTGTGGTTCAAAGCAAATAAAGACAAATTGTTTAAAGATAGAGGCGGTTGGTGAAGTAGTTCTTCTGTTTTTCTGCAGGAGCTGAATGTTTGTCTCCACTGGGCGGCGTACGCAGGAAATGTGGACATAGCAGAGATGGTGTTGAACTCCGGGTGTTTGCTCTCCTCGGTTAACGTGCATGGAGACACGCCGCTCCACATCGCTGCCAGAGAGGGATTCTTAGACTGTGTTACGTGAGTTAATGCCGAGTCACCATTCACCTTTTTTTATCTTACCTATACTGTATTTTCCGCGTTTGTTACGTGTCACCACTGACAACCCAGAAATATGGGCCGGTGTTGTGCCAAAAATCGATTTGCTGCCAAATGGCGGCCGTGGGAGCATGCACGGGAGGACTTTAACAAGAATTTAACAAGATCAACACTCAAAAGAAATTATTTGTTTGCTCGAAATTATAGTAAATGTGTGTCTCAGTTGAACTTTTCCTTTAATAAATGCACTTTGATGGTCAAATCAGCTACATTTTCAAAAGCTGATACACAGGATCAACAGGAGTGCGCAGAGGGGCGACTCACTGTGCATTTCTTCAAAATTTAACAAGATAACCACCTAAAAACAATTATTTGTTTGCTCAACTTTATAGTAAAGGTGTGTCTCAGTTGAACTTTTACTTAATAAAAGGACTTTGACGGTCAACTCAGCTGAATTTCATTCAAAGTATTTTCTGCCTCGGTGCTCTGGGAGCGTGCAGAGGGAGGGAATCAGGAAGTAGAAACGCTGTGCATTTCTTGGAACTTTAACAAGATAAGCACCCAAAAACAATTATTTGTTTGCTTGACATTATAGTAAAGGTGTGTCTTGGTTGAACTTTTACTTAATAAATGCACTTCAGTGGTCAAATTAGCTGCGTTTCTCCGGGGCGGTGCAGCAAATTGAAGCTGATTTGACATTTGTTCCAGGCATGATCCCAGAGCTGGATGACGATGGAAGAGTATGGCAAGCCGATTGCATCATAATAAACACTTTTAACCTATTACATAACGGCATGCCATACAACTCGAGTGCCATCTAGTGTCTGAAAATGGTAGTGTTCGATATTTTCAGTCAGAATAAATGAAAACGGTCATATCTCAGCCAAAAAATGGTTTATAAAGATGGGGGGAAAAAACAAACAAATAAGTCTCTTCAGTGTATAAGTCGCAGGGCATGCAAATTATGCAAAAAACTAACTTGAATGCCAAAAATTACGGTATATATATTTTTTGTGTTTTCTTTTAAAAGTTTGTTGTAATTTGTTTTGCAGTCTACTTCTATCTACTTTGTGCCATATTAGCCAGTCATATACCATTTCAAGATAAAAATGTCCCATGACATTTGTTTTTTGTCGCTTTTAGACTTTTCGGAATATTCAACTTACAAATATTCTGCAGGAGAAGCACCCACACCTGCCTCCACTCTCGCTTGCCCCACTCTGGGTCCTTTAGCAAGGCCCTTAATGCCCACCATCTGCTCCCCTGGGTGCCCTAGATATCAGCTCTCTGCTCCAGATAGAGGGCTGTGGTAGCTCGGTGGTCTGTGGTTGTGTCAGGAAGGGCATCCGGCATAAAAATAATTGCCAAGTCTTTGTACGACTTAGTTTTCTGTGGTGACCCCTGAAGAAGGGAGCAGCTTAAAGCATGTTTTTGGTCTGAGGGAGTACCACCATGAAAATCCCTGATGTTTTCAAGGGTTTGGTCATCTGTTCTCTTTCTGCAGGTTGTTTCTGTCCAGAGGAGCAGATATCGACATTGTGAACAAAGAAGGAGACACGCCCCTCTCCCTGGCGAGGGCCGACACGCCGGTGTGGGTTTCTCTTCAGATCAACAGGAAGCTGCGACGAGGAATAACCAACCGCCTGATTCGAACAGAAAGGATCGTCTGCAGGTACGTTTACACAACCTCACATTCTTCTCCTGGTTTTTATTCCTCGAACCAGAACCGAACGCTGCGGTTCGTGTTTTCAGTGACGTCGCGCAGGGCTACGAGAACATACCGATCCCCTGCGTGAACGCCGTGGACGACGAGGGCTGCCCTTCAGATTACAAATACGTTTCCGAAAACTGTGAAACTTCAGCGATGAACATAGACCGCAATTTCACACACTTACAGGTGTTTTATTTTAGTTTCATATGCTTATTTTGTGATAACAAGAACTTTTATTGTTATGGTTTTTATTTAGAAAAAATGGCATCATTCATTTTCATTATTATTATTATTTGTGTGTGTGTGTGTGTGTGTGTGTCTTCAGCACTGCAACTGCAGTGACGACTGCTCATCCAGTAACTGTCTCTGTGGTCAGCTGAGCATCCGCTGCTGGTACGACAAGGTAAAACGACAGACAGGATTTTTATTTTTTTTACTTTCTATTTATTGAACATTTTCACAGTTACAACAGTCTATTACAGGACATATACAAATTATTTGTAGCAAATCCAGAATACATTCACTGTCCATATTAGGTATACTGTAATGTTCAGGCGGTTGCTCCGACACTCTACCAAAATTTTCTGTAGAAAGGTCCTTCTGATGTTTGAATCTTAGACTTTCCAGGGAAATGCAGTCTGACATCAAGGATTTCCACAAAGGTACTGAGAGTGGCTCAGCTCCCACTCATTTGGTCATAACAGCCTTTCGACCCAACATACGCAGAAACTGTACAGTGTCCTTATGCGATCCTATTGATTCAGGGATGAGTCCCAATAGACATAAAATTAGATTAGGCTGTAATTGCCGCCCGATTATTACACTAACCTCAACACATACAGTTTGCCAAAACATCTCCCTGAATCTGTTACATATGGAGATTTTTGAAGGTAAAAGTAAAATTTCCTCCCATTTTCCAATGTCTACTGTTGTTTTTAGTTGAGTCTCCCATGATTTTCTTAAAAATGAAAGTCTGTCTGTATTCAGGTGTTGCAGCTTGGCATAAAATTTGGATACAAAGCGACCTTGTTTGGAGCTATCTAGAAGAGTCTTTTCTAACAGGACAGGATTTTATAGAAGAGAAGAAATGAAACTACCTGTTTAGGTTGTTTTGAACTCATTTTGTGTCAAAACAATGTTTTAATGTGGAACATTAAATCAGAAGCTGATGTGTTTCGCACTTCTAAATCAGTTGATTTATTTTTATTATTATTTTACGCCCATTTAAAGGCAGATGTTTTATGGTACAGTCTCTGTAAACGTTCTCTCGTGCAGACCGTAACTTATGATCTGCTCAAGATAATTTATTGAAACTGGATACGCGCTAAGGTCAGATCATAAATCAAGGTTAAAAATTTCAGACGGAGGTCTTTTCTCGCCCGGGCCATAACTTCTGATCAGTTCAAGATATTTCAATGAAACTTTACATGTACTGTATATGGCTCACCACTAGATGGAGTCTCAACCTCTTCATCAACCCCACTCTGAATTCGGGATTCAGATTCATTTCACTGAACTTGATACAACCGAGTGCCATCACTGAATCAAATGTTCTATTTTTAGTCATTCAGTAGATTTATAATCGTTCGTTACATGACTTTGGCCATATGAGAAGTGACCTGCAGTAGTAACACATGGATCTCAGATACCACAGTGGGGCGTGGCATTTTTTGTTGTTAAAGTGGTAAATGTTGCGTTTTCCACATGGCCACATAACTAAGCTTAAACACGAGATGAAAAAGTATACAAATGTTTTGGTTTTCATCATTCCGGAGTCACAATTTATGAAAAAAGTGCTGCTAGAAACTCATAGCTCGGAGATAATCTGGCCGTTGCTGTAGATTGCCATGTAATAGTTTGTCAACGTGTGCTTATGTTTATCAAGGATTTAAAAAATAAATTTAAAAAAAGCTTCCTTGTTTTCTGTCCCCAGGACCAGCGGCTGCTTCAGGAGTTCAACAAAATCGAACCTCCGCTCATATTTGAATGCAACATGGCGTGTTCTTGTTATCGAACATGCAAGAACAGGGTGGTGCAGGCAGGAATAAAGTAAGTCTCACACAACTGCCAGACAAACCACAAACGTGTTTGTTGTAAACACAGCTTTACTTCTGATCTTTCCCCAGCTGACATCATCTGCTCAGGTTTAAGATTCTTCCGTGCTTGTGGTTTTTCACTCTCTGTTCCCTCATAATTTATTTCCTTCCCTTCAGAGTTCGTCTGCAGCTCTACAGGACCGAGAAGATGGGATGGGGAGTTCGAGCGATGCAGGACATTCCCCAGGGAAGCTTCATCTGCGAGTATGAGAGGATTACTGCTGCCGCACATCCAGCTGATTTTTAATATAAAAGTAAAAAAATATATATATATATTTTTTTTACATGTGCAGATACGTTGGAGAGCTAATATCTGATGCTGAAGCTGATGTTAGGGAAGACGACTCCTACCTGTTTGACCTGGACAACAAGGTAAACTCTTTGAACTGATGAGACATCTTTGAGTCCATGGTGGAGCTGATGCGTAAAGAAAAACAAACAAGTTCAAATGAGCACACCCTAAATAATTAATAGGTTATGTGATGTATTTATATGCAGTCAATGTCTTACCTGCAGTAGACAGCTTTCAGAGTGTTCCATAGAGTTATATAAAGCCAGAGTAAACACTGGTCACATGTAGGCCTGTCGCGATAAACAATAAATCAATTAATCACATGATCAATTAAAATTATCCACCTCATTTTCATTTATCGGCTTCATCGTTTCTTCATGTCCTTCTCTTTCTACTGGACACTGGATGACAAAAGGCTCATCTCCGGTGCTCTTCACTGACCCTTCCCTTTCTCTTTAAAATCTGTTTTAATCGTCCAAAATCGTGTTTTTGGATCATTAAAATCAGCTAAGCTGAGAAGCTAAACTAACAGGCTGACCTCAGGGAAAAACCCTCCATCTTGGCGAAGCTCAAAAATTCATGGTTGAAACCCGTGCCTTCATGTAAAAAGTTGTTTTTCTTGTTGATAACTTGTTTACTGTTTTTTTATTTTATTTTATTAAAAGCTTTGTGTGAAAAATGCTATGCTGAAGAGCTCATACCACACCCGAGTGTCTGCCATTTTGAAAACCGAAAAAAAGGAGAAAGAGACAGCCCATGTCAGGTCAAGGGGCCCCCCTCCCATTTTTCTTAGCGACACCCTGCTCACTCCCTCACTATCCATCCTTCAGTTCAAACGGTACGATACTACGATCTGGTGGTCGAAAAAAGGTACTACACACAAAACAAATTAACCAACATTTCTTCTTAAATTTGACAATAATTACTAATACAGGTAACCCCCGACCTACAACCCCATCGACCTGCGAACCACGGGACTTACGAACATATCATATTTAATAAAAATATGAATTAAAAAAAAAAAAAAAAAATTTTTTTTTTTTTTTTTTTTTGTGTTTAAATGTTCTTAATTTCATGTGTACATCACTTTGTTGCAGCTCTGGTTGTTTTAAAGGCTTTATAAATAATAATTATGATAAAAAAGATCATTTCTGATCATTTTTGAGCAATTTTTGAGCAATTTTGGGAAACAGGAAGTAGGTCTTCAGTTTACACGGTCACAAATTAATGTAGAACACCGGACGCTATTTAAGGTTCAGTCACTGGGGTCTCCGGTCACAAATTAATGTAGAACACCGGCGGACGCCATCTTAGGTTAGCTGCCGAGAGCTGGACGAAGACTGGTGACCAGGATGGCTTCATATGGATTAATTACTAGCTGGAAACGTCTCTGTGAACTTTGTGGATGTCTCAGGCAGCGGATTTATCGCCGATCGTGCCAGGCCGCCGTGCGAACACCTCCGGCCGGCCTGGCTACACCTCCGGCCTGGCTAGCTCCAGAGCTAACACTGGAGCTAACACGGGAGCCGGCCTTTTGAACACTGGTGACCAGGATCGCATCATGTGGATTAATTACTAGCTGGAATAGCTCTGTGGACGTCTCAGGCTGGAGCAGCGGCTGGAGCAGCAGAAGCTGCAGATTGATCGCGCCGCCGCTCCAACACTAGCTCATGGCTTGGCTAGCAGAAGCTAGCCAGCTAGCTAACACAGGCCTGGAGCAGCTGCGGTGGCGCGCTGCTCGGCCCGACAACAATCAACGCATGGCAACCTAAGATGTCGGCTTTGACCATCTCAAAGTAAGAAAATATATTTTTATTTATTCTGTAAATGTGAATAGCAATGTTTAACATTACAGTACACTACTTTACATGCTTAAATGTGTGCGCGCGCTCCGTTAGCATGATAAATAAAGGTTGAATGAATGAATGAATGAATAATTTTTTTTTTTAAATATAATTTTCACCCCCTACCTACGAACGGATCGAGCTGCGAACCGTTCTCAGGTCCCGATCTCGTTCGTAACACGGGGGTTCCCTGTATTGTCAAATTTCAAACAATATTGTCATTTATCGCAATAATTTCTGAGATTATTAATTGCCCAACAAAATTTGTTATTGTGACAGACCTATTTACAGTATGTGACTTTGTGAAGTACTGCAGCAATGGCAATCATTACTTGGTGTTTTGGTAGATATTGGTTAAATAGCTCGATGAGTATGGCCTGACTATGACTGAATAAATAAATTAAATGCATATAATATATTAATAAATTAATATTAGAATATATATAAAAATGTAAAAATGCCTGGAAGCTGAGCACATTAAATGGATTTAACAAAATTCAAGGCTGTAAATGGCATTTAAAAAGCATTAACTTTGATTCTCTGTGGCATTAAATATCTTAGTTTGTTTTTTCAAGAAAAACACAATGAGTGATTTTTGAAACCGTTCAGCCAGACTCTTTTATCGGGTTGATATTTTAGTGTTGCACAGAGGAACACGCAGAACCGTTTCTGGCCGATTGGTGCTCAACTGTCAGAAAATTGTGCATTGCTGAAAAACAGGAAACGTTCATGAAAGTGCAGAAAGGAAACAGGTAAATGCAAACTCCATCTAACATGGCTGGAAATAGAGGAATGTAGAGCATGGCTGCAGTTCGTCATCAGTAAGGATGGTAAAGGATTTTTCAGGACTAAAGAAAAGCCAGAAATAGCCAGCATGTGGAAAGGTAAGTTAGTGTTTTGCCAAAATTTGTTTAATTCAGTTCTATTTCAATTCAGTTTATTTATATAGCACCAAATCACAACAAAGTTGTCTCAGGGCACTTTACACCAACATTCACATACTGTACATAGAAAAGCCAATTAGTAAAGTTCTCTATCTGAGGAAGCCAGCAGACATGTTGAATCTTCACTTCTTCACAGTCTCCCTCCTGAGCAAGCACAATGGCAACAGTGGAAAGGAAAAACTATTTTTAAAAAGGAAGAAACCTCCAACAGAACCAGTCTCAGGACAAGCGGCCATCTGCTTTGACCGGCTGGTTTGAGAGGAACAGGAAGGAGTGACAAACAAACACAGAATGGCTGGTCCAGATGTAGGAGCAGGTGTACCTGAAAGATTAAAAAACACATGTCAAGGATAGAAAAAATCATTACAAATACAAAACAGGTTGAGCAGATTAAGTAAAGACAGTAGGAGAGTGAAGAAATGTACAGCAACCCCTCGAGTTACGTCAGGGATAGGGACCTACGTGTGTGACTTAGGTCGATTTTGTCGTACCTCGCGGACCAAAAACACATGCCTGTCGTAGGTCCGCGTTTCTGACATAGGTCGCGGTTATACCGCTAACGGAGCGCCGCACACATATTTAATGGCATGAGACTGAACAAGCAGACATACTAAGGCCATAAACACGCACAGAACTGCACAATAAATAAAAAATATAATGTCTTACTTTGAGCCGGTGGCCCCGACTGCCAGGCGGACATTTGCGGCGAGCTCCCGGCCGCAGATGGATCCTCCGCGGCATGTCGGCTCGGTGTCTTCGCCTGTGTTAGCTGCTTTGTTAGCTGCTGTCGTTAGCATGTCGGGCGGCGTTGTGGCCGCCGATCGCGGGGCGATCCGCGGCTGCTCCTCCGGACCTGAGACGTCCACAGAGTTGACCGAGTGTTTCCAGCTAATTTATCCGTATGAGGCAACCCTGATCGGGCACACGGAGCCAGCTGACAGTAGCCTCTGGAGCTCCATCGCAGTACAGTTGTAAAATGGCGACCGGAAGTGGCGAGCGGAAACGACCGGAAGTTGCGTAAATACGATAAATTTCTAATCAAAACGTAAAATTAATAATTATACTTTATTTATAAAGCCATTTAAAACAACCACAGCTGCAACAAAGTGCTATACACATGAAATTAATAACTTTTAAACACACAAAAAAAAAAAAAATAATAATTTTTTTTTTTATCATATTTTTATTAAATATGATAAAATCGTAAGTCTGAGTTGCCGTAGGTCGCAGGTGTCGTACCTCGAGGGTTTCCTGTAGTCAGTTTGTCCTCCAGCAGTCTAAGCCTATAGCAGCATAACTAAGGAACAGCTCAGGAAACCCAAGCCAACCCCAACTAAAGGATATATCAAAAAGGAAAGTCTTAAAACTGGACAATGTGTCAGCCTCACGGACAGAATCTGGAAGTTGGTTCCACAAGAGAGGAGCCTGAGAACTGAAAGATCTGCCTCCCATTCTGCTTTTGAAACTGCAAGTAAACCTGCAGTCTGAGAGCGAAGTGCTCTGTTAGGAAAATATGGAACAATAAGATCTGCAATATAAGATGGAGCTAGGTTGTTGAGAGTTTTGTAGGTTAGAAGTAGGATTTTTTATTTATTTTTTTATTGTTATTTTTTTTTTAAATAGGATAGAAAGAAAGTAAGACCACAACACATAACAAATACACACAAAAAACACAAGGCAAATACACCCGACCGCCGTCTGTAAACCTGCAAAGAACATGACAGAACACAGCAACAAAATACTGTACATTTGTATAATAGACAGAATATTCATGGTTTTGCAGTAGATTTCTGTAAATATATATACCTATACCTACATATATACAGTATATACATACATATACCGTACATGCATATGTAGTCACATGCACATCTACATATCTACATACAATACCTGCATGTGCATCCCTGCATCTATTTGTGTGTGGTTATGAGCATGCATAAGTGTATAAGGTTTCTCTAATAGAACATTCAATAGTGACCGCGAAGCATCAGAGACCCGAAGAAGTAGGATTTTTAACTCTATTCTTGATTTGACGGGGAGCCACTGGAGAGAAGCTAAAACTGGAGAGATGTGAGCCAATGTGTGAGCGTGCAGACCTGGTAAAGTCTGATTCACTTGGATTAACACCTTGAAGTCCTCCCAGAGGAGCTGGACAGAGGTCTGGGCCTCCCTGCTCAAACTGCTGACCCCGAGGCTCGAGCATAATAAAACTGAAATTCTGTAATTTTATTTATTTATTTTTTGGAGCGGCACCACACGATTAATAAGAGCACCCCTTTGAAATTTTTCTGAAAGGCCCCCTGACCCCCAGAATCAAAATTTATGACTCGGAAATGTACAAAACACCAGCTGCAAAATCCAACATGGCTGCCTTGTAACGACAGCTACAGCAACCAACTATTTATTTGTACTTCTGTTAGTTTATATCTTATTAAATAAATCTCATTATCTCAAGGTAAGGAATAGACTGAAAGAGAATGACCTAAAGGTGAATGATGGTCCCTGCAGCCGTTCTAAACTGCCTCGTGTTTACCTGCAGGAGCTGTTTGTTTAAAAGGTCCTTTGTGTGTTTCCTGTGAAGGATGGGGAGGTGTACTGCATTGACGCCCGGTACTACGGCAACATCAGCCGCTTCATCAACCACCTGTGTGACCCAAACCTCATCCCGGTGCGCGTGTTCATGCTGCATCAGGACCTGCGGTTCCCCCGCATCGCCTTCTTCAGCTCCAGGGACATCCTCAGTGGGCAGGAGCTGGGGTGAGGATGCTTGTTTTTCCCTACATCTCCCTCTTAATTAGTTTTTAATCTGCCTTTTCGTTGTAATCAGCTGTGTGTGTTAATTTAAATTTACAGCATTTTAGAATTGAAACCTGTAAATGTCTGTCCTCAGGTTTGACTATGGAGACCGGTTTTGGGACATAAAGAGCAAATATTTCACCTGTCAGTGCGGCTCGGAGAAGTGTAAGCACTCCGCTGAGGCCATCGCCATGGAGCAGAGCAGGCTGGCTCGGATGGACGCCTGCTCAGAATCAGGAACTGACTATGGGATGATCATGCTGGGAAACTCTTAAAACATTTACCCATAAGGCCTTTGGACAACCCCCCTTCTGGTTTACACACATTTCAATGCTAGGAATAAATTTGGTTTTGTTTTACGTTCACGGTGCTGTTACGCTTTTAGTTTTCACTTGAATCCTTTTCATAAACCGTCACTTTATCATGTTAACTATAGCAGAATTTACAACCTTTATGTTCAAACGTTATAACATATTTACTTTCGGGGTAATCTAGAGGCGTTGTGATTTCTGTTTATACTGTAATTTTAGTGCACCTGTCATACAGCTCATGTTTTGACACAAACCTTGTGCCTCAGGACTCTGCAGTCACTAGTCACACATGTAAACACTTCTATTATATTCAAATGTGTTGTGTTGTGCCACCAACCTGCAGCACCTTCTGATGTGGTCCATAACTCAGAACACTGAAGTCCACCTCAGACTCAGTAAGGAACCTGAATTATTGTGTTCTTTTGAATGTTTGCATTGCCATTTTTATACTTTTTGTTTTCTCCGTCACTTATAGTGAAATAAAATACAAATAAAGTTCATATTTGGTTTCTGTTTTGTAAAAAAAATACATACTATTTGTAACATGTGCAATAGTTATTAAAACATACTGTATATGGATATTTTATTAGTGGTTAAGAGTTTGTTTGGTTTGAGGTTTCAAGGCCGTGAATATAAAATCTATTGTCAACAGGGAGAATTTTGGCTACTCTTAACTATTACAAATCTGGAATAATGGGGTAGTGATGCACAGAACAATTTAACTTTGCATTTTATTGGCAGACATATTCGTTTTAGCTCAGCAGGCAAATCTGCAGTAGATATGCTTTAACTTTTTAATAACAAAACTGTCTTTTTGAGAAGGAAATCAGAACACAGTTACAAACTGAAGACTTCATATGTTTTATTTTTGGTTTTT
>JBBPBX010001639.1:0-16092 GCA_038048925.1 Garcialebias charrua | reverse complement strand
GAGAGAGAGAGAGAGAGAGAGAGAGAGAGAGATTTCATTAAGGTGTTACAGGTATAACCAAATCTGTGCCGTGCACAAAGCACGCGCTTCCTTTTAATAATTAAAACGCCGGTCCGTTTGTTGCTGATGGTGTGTCACGCTTCCTCGTGCACGCTCGTTTTTTTTTGAGTGCATGAGAGAAAATAGAGTTATGAACTACTGCATTAAACATAACAAGCTCCTTCCTTCACCTCCCCTCTGCCAGGGGCACTAACAGGGGAGGGCCAGAGGAGGCAAGGGCCACTCCTTTAAATGTGTTGGTTCCTCCTAAGCCTGCGTAGCCTCAAGTCCATCTTTAAGTCTTTTGTGTTTCACCTTTATTTCTGCATGTCTCATTGAGTCATGAGGACTCACTTTCAAGTGGGACCTGTTTTAGACAGACAACAAAAATAAAAGCAATTAAAATAACGATCAAATCAATAATGGCGCTGGCCCCGCACGAACTGTTGGAAATGAAGCGAGTGCTGAAAAATCTGGAGGCATGGAGCAGATGTGAGCACATTATTGTGTGATGGACTTCTCATCCTTGTCTTCCTCCCACAGACGAAAAACATGTATGTTAGACTGATTCTTCTTCTTCTTTCGGCTTTTCCCTTTTCAGGGGTCGCCACAGCGAGTCATCCTCCTCCACCTCACTCTGTCCTCTGCATCCTCTGTCCTCACTCCAACTACCTTCATGTCCTCTCTAACTGCATCCATATATCTCCTCTTTGGCCTCCCTCTTTGTCTTTTTCCTGGCAGCTGCATTTCTAACATCCTTCTACCAATATACCCACTGTCCCTCCTCTGGACATGTCCAAACCATCTCAGTCTGGCCTCCCTAACTTTATCTCCCAGTTGTTCTGTTAGAGTATTCTAATGTTTATCATCTAAAAACTTATATAGTATGAAACAATATACTTTTGCAAACATAGATCAATCTGTGTGAACTCCCTGCAAAGGTATTTGTCTTACACAACAATGTTGTTTACTGAAATAACAGAAGCACCAAAAGAATGTTTCTTTGTTTCAAAACTTGTTGTTCCTGAGCTTGGCCAAAACTGACCAGAACTATTATGTGAAAAGTGTTCAACCTGTTCTGTAACCACCCACCAAATGTATAAAAACTGAATGTCAACCTTTCCAACTCAGACTCGTCCTCTGACAGTTTTTGGAGACGTTTTCCCACTTTGCAAAGTAAAATACCCACAAGCTGATCTTTTCATTTGTGTGATTATTTTTTATTTGATGCAAGGGTTTGGTTTCAAAAACCCATCATTTCTTGGTGCCGAAGACCCCGGAGATCCTCACACCTGCCCACGATGGCCTTTGATGAAGGCAAGCTGAAAAGTCCATGCGCATGGCCATCTCACAGCCCTGGAGGATCGATCGTTTCTGCCAGGCCAGCATAGGCCTGAAATCAAGTGCTACCGTGGCACCTGATGGATCCAACCGAACATCACACATTTGACAAATAATAATAATAATAATAATAATAATTTGTCACATTTGTCATCCACCCATGTATGTTTCCCATACTTGACAGACGAAATTGGTCTTCTGCATTTAACCCAACCACCACCAGGTGGTGCAGTGAGCAGCCGTAGTCAGCGCTCGGGGAGCTGGGGAAATAGATGTGCACTCATAGACACCCCAAGGTGTGCCGTGGCCGAGGTTCGAACCTGGGTCCTTCGGATAACAAGTCCGATTCTCTGCCACTGCACCATCTTGGCCCCCGTGAGTAATAGGAATTCCTTGTATGTTGAAAAATAGGACAGAACTAGTTAAAAGCTGATCCAAGACCTTCTAATTTAGGTTAGACTTATATTTTCTAAAGTTAAAGCTATGAGGTACACAAGTTTAACTGTATAAGTCAAACCTTCTTAACACTAGAGTGACTGAATTTTCAAGATCCTGAGGACAAACCCCCTTTTTCTCCTCAACAATTTGCAGGCCATTAACTACCTTTTGTTATAAATATGGGGCACTGAATATGTAGGTAACTCAGACACACCCACCACGCCTGATTGCGTTCCAATGTTTCTCAAGGCCTCCTATTCACATGTTTTTGCCCTGGAGATGTGTTGAGTGGGAGCACAAAACTTAAACTTTAACTCAATTTTGGGATCCCTTACCAAAAAGTAGTATATGCAAGTATACTTAAAGTACACTAATTTTAAACTAAAAAAATAAGAGTATACTTTCAGTTTACTTTTTAGGTACTTATCAAAAGTATACTTAGCCAAGTTTATTTTACACAATACTTGACTTATACTAAAAATAAACTAAAAGTCTAAGTATACTTAATCTATACTTCTGTTTAAACTTTTGGCCAAGATATTTTACACAAAGTATTTTCACACTGGTTTATTTTTAGTACTTCTGTTTTAAACGTTTTGTCAGTTTTTTTTATATTGTTGTATATACTGTATATATATATATATATATATATATATATATATATATATATATATATATATATATATATATATATATATATATATATAGTATATTGTTATTATTATTATTGAGCATGCATCAGGGTATTATTATTATCATCATTATTATCCAGGCGTACGTGAAACGTGAAGTACTGCTTTCTGCCATTTTTCTGTTGTGGTCTTCATGCGTTATGACTGGGAACGTGATCATATACGTTCCAACCAATCAACGCCACTCTTGCTTGTCAGGTTGCATGTGAACTTTGTCCTAACCAATCAACGCCACTCTTGTTTATCGCAGGAAGTATCATGTGATCATATTCAACCAATCAACGCCTCTTGCTTCGCGCGCGCTTCGTTCAAATGTAGCCATTTCCTTTTCAACTGTTGGACAAGAAACTGTTGTTGTCTCGGAGCGCTCGTAAAACTTGCTTTTTATTAGACGTCGACTGGTCTGACTCTGGACGACGACTGGACATTCAGTTGGAAGTTGAAGGTACAGTAATCGGTTCTGTTTTGTTTATTTGCTAGCTGTTAGCTCTGTTCGCTTGAATGAACAAAACCTGCCGTTGCTAAAAGCTACGGATGCTAAAACGCTTAGCTAAAACTGCAGCTGAGTGGACCATCTGGACCTGAGATGTGGAGCAGGTTCTGTGGACAGAACTCAGCAGAACCAACGTTTGAGAGGCTGCACTCAGAGTGGGAGACTCTGAAGAACGTTGCTGAGCTTCAAACAGACACAGAGTCCAGGAGAGAATTAGTTTCTACTTCCTGAACGTTTCTCCACTGCAGCCAGATGTTGGTCAGCTGAACATCTGCAGAAACAGGAGACATGTTTGTCCTCTCCTGTTCACTTCAGCTGTTCTGATGCTGGACACAATTAAAGGCCTGGCAGTCCTTGATATATAATATATATAATAATGCACGGCCCACCACCTTTCATCTTTCTTTTAGACTAAGATCAGATCAAGTTCGAGTCAAACCTGTAAAATAATGATTAATTAATTAATGTGTTTGTTTGTTTGTTTGCATTGTTTCTGTCCACTTCCTCAGCAGTTCGTGGTGGTAATGCACCACTACCAGTGTCGTGTAACAGGGTTGTTGTTTAATTAATTTGATCAAAATGTATCATATTTATAATATTTTTCTTGTTTAGCAGAAAAGTTTATCTAGTAGTTATTAGAAATGTTTCTTTTAATGTTTGTGGAAACTCCAGGTTCCTTTTGTTTGTGTAGTGACGACGCCCCGGGAGTTTGTACAACACATTTTACCCACTGTCTTACATTTGTAAATGTCTGTGTTGCAGATGTTTAAATTCATTCGCAAGCTGTGTGCGAAGAATTCATGCTGCCAACAGCCCTGCAGGGCTGTGAACAGGCTCGTGACTTTCCCTTTAAAGAAAAGGCAAACCCTTTACCAGGTAAGTGTTGGAAAATCATTCATGATTATTTTTGATACCTAATATTACAAGTGAGTATGGGGGAACCCAATACATAGTTCCCATGTGACGTCACATCTGTGGGTTGTCCTGTTTGACCCTCCCACTTGTAGGTTTTGCTGCAGTTTGAGCGCATTCAAATGGATGTCCATTTTTCACGTTGTTTTTTTTGTTAATTTCTAATTAATTACAATGGTTACTTCGTGTTGTGTCAGTGGGTTTTCCAGTCGGGTAGACGTTTGGGCAACGCGCAGGTTTCACTCAATCAAAAAAAAAAGTAAACATGAAGGATTTATCTCATCGGAGAAGCTCACAGCTGAGCAGCCTGCAGCCCCAACTCTGCTCGATCTGCTCTGAAGACATCTGCCTTTGGCCGGTAAACAAAATATTCTACATAAATCATTTTATGAAACAATGTTAGAGTACAACTGTCTGTGTGTTAGAGCTGGTTTTTTTTTCATTATTTAGCGACACCGTCTTGCATGCTGTGGTTAGCTTAGCATCTCGCTAACGCAACAATGGCTGGCCTCACGGTCCATGCCGGTCCCCACCCCAGTGGGGAAAGGAGGACTGGAGCCAAGTCTGCGGGCGACGCGTCGGTCCCATGGGACGTGCCCCCGCAACGGTTCCACGCCGTCTGACCTGAGCGAGGGACCCTCCGCTCCAGTGCTAACAACATGCTACGGTAACACTCAAAAGTGCTGGTGCTGGCTGTGTGTTATTTTAGTTAAACCTTTATTTAGCTGGTTAGATATGATTGAGACAGTTTACACATCTTTTTTGGATTTAAAGCTGTGAAGCTCCGTGTGCGCTCCTTGTAGTAATTAAATAATTAATGATATCAGAGTAACTTGTGACTAGTTGTCTGATTCGTCTGCCATGATTTCTTTCTCAAACTCAACTCCGACCACTGCCATGTTCTCTTGTTCCTTGGTGAAGCTGTGGGGTGGCTGTGTTTTTGTCCGTATAATTTGCTCTGGTTGTTCGTGTCTGAGCTGGAGGGACCCTCCGCTCCAGTGCTAACTCTATGCTAACCTCCAACACGCTCTGGTTGTTCGTGTCTGCTTGTTCGCCATCTTTGCCTTTCTTCTGCCTACAGATATGGTGCGGACGGAGCTATTGCGCAATACTGGGGCGTGTCTGGGAACTATGTATATGGTGTCACCTCCTGATGAGAAACCTGCTAAGTTTTATTAATTTTATTAAGAATGACTTTCCCACAGACCAAATTGGTATTGGTAACTCTAAATTGTCCCTAGGTGTGAGTGAGAGAGTGAATGGTTGTTTGTCTCGTTTGTCTCTATATGTGGCCCTGTGATGGACTTGCGACCTGTCCAGGGTGCACCCCGCACCTTGCACTGTGATTGCTGGATATGGGCACCGGCGACCCCCGTGACCCAAAATGGAAGAAACGGGTAAAGATGATGGATGGATGGATGGATGGACTTTCCCAGTAGCCCAACAGCACATGACTTCTTGTCCAATATGTCTCTGATCATTAGCATAACACAGTATTTATGTTAGCTCTATTTGTTTGGCAGGAAGAAAGCTGAACATTGGCTTCACCACCAGGGCTAAGCTGAACAAGTTGCTAGATGATGGAGAATATGGAAAGATAAGGTAAAGCTTATTTTTTAACACCAAGAACACAGTAGAAATAGCCTCTCAATTATTACTGATACCTCTGACCACTTGAGGAATTCCACCTGTTCCCAGCTTTTTGTGTGAAGAACACACAGTTCAAAACACTTAAAATTCAATTGTTTTCTACTCTTCTTACCATTTAGGCACTGTATTTATATGTTTTGTTGCTGTTTTGCTGTTGATATGTACATTTTCTGCTAAACCCACTGGAAAATGAAGAATGTCTCTAACTTTTCTCTTGTCATTTTTGACTAAACCTACATCATAAAATGCTCTTCATACAATGTAACAGTTAAAACACAGTCAAAAAGGTGGTAAATACTAACATTTATGGAGGACTTACTGACATTATTAGAAATAAAAGCAGAAATACATAAATAGACCATTAAATGAATATATGAACTTAAAGTTTTAAAGTTTAGTTTAAAACAAAGCAAACAGGAAAACACCTGTGCTTTTGTTTTAAACTAAACCTTAAACTAAACTGAGGCCGCACAGACATCTGCACGTGGATCCTGCTTTATCCTGTCTGTTGACCAATAGGAGAAGAGCTGATCCAGGAAAGGTTTCCTTTTTTATTAAATTGGTGCATTTTAAGTTATTTATTGGTTTTTATATGTTTTAGTTATTTATTCGTCCATTAATATATTTCTTTTTACTTTTTATTTCTAATTATGTCAGTTTTGGTCCTCCATACATATTCAAACATCAAATAGTCTTTCAATCTGACACAGATCTATAAAGTAGAGTGTAGGGAGTCATTTTCAGTCAATTTCTATTGTAGGATGTAGCCAACAGGATGAGGGCAGGTGAAGCTCACCAGCACAATCAAACCCTGTTGCCGCGCTGCCGCAACCCCCCCACACACACACAAAAACAAGATTCTCACTCTTTGGCTTTTTGAAAAGTTGGCAGCCCTGGTGTGTGCTGCTGAGGCAGATAATTTGAGGCAAGTAAAACACTGCAGGTTAGGTTATTCTAGCGTTTAAATAAGCCATATACAGTATGCTACGAGTTTTTTTTTTTTTTGGCTTAGTTCCTGGATGGTTTTTCAAAGAGACAAGGCCACGCATCCTCACGCTGTTTGTGTCGCATGTCTGTTAACACACATGCGCTCACTAGCCAGCAGAACAATAACCGCAGCCAGGCTGAAATACTAATTTACTTTAAATACGTATTTCGGCAACATGACTGTTTTTGTAGCTGCTTAAACAAGAGGCTGAGGAGGAACCAAACAGTTCCTGAGCTCCACTTATGTCAGCATTTAACAAGTAAAGAAGAAAATACAACTTTATAACTTGATGTTGATTTATTTTCTCACACTTCACCTGCTTCTCTTTACTGCTGCCAGAAAGGAGAATGATGAAGTGATGTTGTTTAGAAGAAAATGTCTCGCTCACTTTTCTTCATGTTACTGCCACAAGTGCAGCTGTCTGCATGTGCTGCATCACTTGATTGATGTGACAGGAGGAAAAGAGAGGTGTTTGTGTGAACTCTTCAGAGTGAGCTCTCGTCCATCTTCTCTTCTCCTCCATCCTGTTGGAAGCTGCAGACTATTGACTTCAGCTCACTCACATGTTCTCTTTGATTCAGACTCTGCAGGTTGTCAGAGATCAGCTGTGCCTCTCTGCTCTCAGCTCTTCAAGCCAACCCCTCCCATCTGACACAACTGGATCGGACTCAGAACCTAGCCTTGAGAGGTAATTTCTAAGTAGTTTGAGTAAAGCAATTAAGACACTGATTTTTAAAACCAGATGTGGAAATGGAGAATGCCTTGTCTTCTACTTCCTGTTCCTCCTTTATATCTCAGCTCTTCATTGCACAAATGACTAATGTAAATTTTGAATGGTCTCACGACATCCTGTACTGTATAGTGACACACAATTTTTGTTCATTTGCCCCTTGTTTTTTCTTTTTCTTTTACAGAGCTTCTAGCAGTTGTGAAAAAGTCTAAAGATGTGGCGATCGGATCTCAGCGTTGCTTCCATCCACTCAACACCAGCTGTACACTTGTTGCTCCACCCATCTCTGTTCAAGTGTTGTCTGACCCTGATGACATGGTAATTAACTGAATGCATGGATACTATATGTTATTGATCCATTTGGAAATCATTACAATACAATTTATTTCTACATCTTTTGATTGCACACATAAATGATAGATAAGTGATATGATACCCCTTGATGGTATGCAATAAAGCTATAGAAAATAGGCTTAGACATATTCATTGCAAAGATGAATATATACTATAGATTTCCAAATACTGTACTGTAAATGAATGTTTAATCATTATTTGGTTAACAAGATCCATGTGTTTTGCAGGTGCCTGTTGTGCCGGATGTAGAAGTCCAAGGCGAAAGGTGAAGTCTCTACGGACCAGCTCAGCCTTGCTGGTTGGAGATGCAGTGCTCGTCTACGGGAGAGAGTTATTGGCCAATTGAAGTTTGACTGGGAGGCAATCGGGGGCTCATAAAGATGTGGAGTCAAAGCCTTTGGACAACACAAAGCTTGATACTTGGTGAGTATATAATTTAGGACAAAACTCATTCTAAAATACATTCCTAATGTTTTTTCTCGTTTTATGAACAAATTACTGGAATGTTCCATGCTCCTCACGGTTTATGATGCAGATTCTGATACAATCACCTAAAAATGCCATTCACTGATACCATATGGATTAGATTGGATTTGGTTATGTGCTCTATAATAATAAAAAAAAGTTTACATCCATCCATCCATCCATTTTCGTCCGCTTATCCGGGGTCGGGTCGCGGGGGTAGCAGCCTAAGTAGGGAGGCCCAGACTTCCCTCTCCCCAGCCACTTGGAGCAGCTCCTCTGGGGGAATCCCAAGGCGTTCCCAGGCCAGCCGAGAAACATAGTCCCTCCAGCGCGTCCTGGGTCTTCCTCTGGGTCTCCTCCCGGTGGGACATGCCCGGAACACCTCACCAGGGAGGCGTCCAGGAGGCATCCTAACCAGATGCCCGAGCCACCTCAACTGGCTCCTCTCGATGTGGAGAAGCAGCGGCTCTACTCCGAGTCCCTCCCGGATGACTGAGCTTCTCACCCTAAAAACAGGGACAATCAAAGTTAAATGCAGGTTACGGGTATTATTTGTAGTTGTTAAATCAAAAATATCTTTTTTTTTAAAGGTAACCACAATTACTTTTAACATTGGGCAGCACGGTGGCACAACTGGTAGAGCTGCTGCCTCTCAGCGAGAAGGTTGCCGGTTCAAATCCCGGTCCGGGGCCTTTCTGGGTGGAGTTTGCATGTTCTCCCCGTGCATGCGTGGGTTTCCTCCGGGTACTCCGGTTTCCTCCCACAGACCAAAAAACATGCTTGTTAGGCTGATTGGTGACTCTAAATTGACCCTAGGTGTGAGTGTGAGAGTGGATGGTTGTTTGGTGTGAGTGAGACAGGTCCCTCTTGTAAATGAGTCCCCGTGACTCAACGAGGCTAGCCTGTATAAATAAAGGTTGAATGAATGAATGAAAAATTAGACTTTAATTAGTCATTGTTTTAACTGTAAAACAATGACTGTAAAAATACTGTAGGGTGTTTAGTTTTGTAAATTTTTAAAGTATATTTTAACATGTGTATATTTTAACACATGAAAATATATTTTAAAAATGTACAAAACTAAACCACCCTACAGTATTTTTACAGTTAAAATAAAAGTTTATCAAATAAAGTCAAATGTTTAAAAGTAATTGTGGTTCCCTTTAATAATAAGTTATTGTTTATCACTCGTGAAACCTAGAGACATATTTTAAGGATATGTTTGATGTGAGAGTAATTACACTGATGATAGAATAACATAACATTGGAGTAATTTCTGTTTTTTTGGTGTGTTTTTTTTTTTTTCAGTCTACACCAAGCCAAAGTTCCCTGACACCACCATGCAAGATGTGCGAAGAGTCATAAGAAGAAGAAAAAAAGCAACATAAACAACTACCGGTGAACTTTTTTTTTTTCTTATCCCCCCCAAAGATGTGAAGATGCCTTCTGAAAAGGAAAGACTTCAGTTTCCAGTTGGAGACACTATTTTTGCTTTGTTTAAGCAAATGCACACATTTTTACATTGTGTTCTGGACTTCATGTTTACACTTTGAAATGCAAATGTGCACCTTTTCCTTTTCAATTTTTAAAACTGGAAAGGGATTCATTTTAATTGCTGCTGTTTTGTAAACTGTTTTTGAGCTGCACCTTAATTTTATATAAAAATATTGAAGTTCTCAAGACCTTGTTTTATGACTTTGTAAACACATCTTTCAGAATACTTTAAAAAATATTTTTTAGCATACCGGTATACTGTAAATAGTATTGTGCAAGTATTTTTAAGCAAACTTACAAGTGTAACATAACAATTACAATGACAACATGGTATTAGTTTTAGAAATTCAAAAATTTTAACTTAAATGATAAAATAAACTGTAAACTAGAAGTAAATAACAAGTGCATTGGAAGTATATGAAAAAGTGTACTAGTGGTATACTTTAAGTATACTGTAATAAACTAAAGTATGAACTAGAAGTATATAACAAGTGCATTTGGAGTATAAAGAAAAGTATACTAGTGTTATACTTTAAGTATACTTCAATAAACTAAAATATGAACTTGAAGTACACTGGAAGTCTAATTAAAAGTGTACTACTAGTATACTTTAAGTATACTTCAATAAACTAAAATATGAACTTGAAGTACACTATAAGTACATTGGAAGTCTAATAAAAAGTGTACTACTAGTATACTTTAAGTATACTTCAATAAACTAAA
Organism: Garcialebias charrua; assembly: GCA_038048925.1. Taxonomy (NCBI): domain Eukaryota; kingdom Metazoa; phylum Chordata; class Actinopteri; order Cyprinodontiformes; family Rivulidae; genus Garcialebias; species Garcialebias charrua. The sequence continues at coordinate 5,773 of JBBPBX010001639.1, read as the reverse complement.
ATATGAACTTGAAGTACACTATAAGTACATTGGAAGTCTAATAAAAAGTGTACTACTAGTATACTTTAAGTATACTTCAATAAACTAAAATATGAACTTGAAGTACACTATAAGTACATTGGAAGTCTAATAAAAAGTGTACTCCTAGTATACTTTAAGTATACTAAAATGGGCCAATTTAGTACAAAAAAAGTTTATTGTAAGTAAACTGCGAGTATACTTAAAAGTACACTTAGAGACATATACTTTATATACTTAAGTATACTTAACAACATATACTTAAAGTATACTTCTTTTTGGTAAGGGATATTTGGAATGCCTAAGAGCAGGGATTTAGCATTTTTCCAAATGTCCCATTCATTTATTGCAATTCTGTGTTTTGGGACATTTGGAAATACTTATAATGCGAATGTTGTGCATTCCAAATGTTCCATTCTAACGAGTGCATCCTCGCTTATTTTTCAAAGTTTTTTCTAAATTTTACATTATTTTTCAAAACTTATTTTTTGTCACAGTTTATGTATCTTGAACCTAATTCCCTCTGCCATATCTGCTGATTTTGGACTGAGGGGTGGGGGGGTGTAGGTGTAGAATTAATGAGCTGTGGGGTCATTAGCATGTGAATCGATATTATCTAGCTCACAGAAAAGGAGCGGGGGATTTAGAAGCCAAGTTCACTTGCGCAAAAAAGCGCAGCCTTAGTCAAAGTAGTGTTAAAAGTGAGGAAATATTTAAGTTAAAACCTGAAAAACAAGTGAGACTAATTAAATTTAATTTATTAAATTTAAATTTAAGTCAAACTCTGAAAGACAGTGAAACTAATTTTTTCTAATAGTTTTATTGGGCATAAAAGTGAGGCTCAAGAAAGGAATAGTGAATTTAAAACGCGTTACTTTGGGATTCTTTTTCTTTCCTATCTGTATTGGGAGATATTGAATGTAATATCATTACAATTCTGAAACCGAGTGCTTTTCAGCTAAAAATAGGACATTTTAGATGTGCAGCTTGTTTTAAAACATTAAGACTGATTTTACCAAGAACTTTTATGTGTGAGGGAAATCTAGTCAAAACCTGAAAATTGGGTACAAGTGCGATTCAGCTAAATATAGGACATTTTAGATGTGCAACTTGTTTTAAAATTGTTTTGTGTATGTATGTGACATTGAATGCACGCATGAATGAGAAAAACACAATGCAGAAAGTCATAACTGACAAAATTATGAATAGCAGTAAAAGTAAGACCTCAGAGATGGCACCGACCAAAAGATGTCAGATAGATGACCTAAAAAAACACCCATGCTCGAATAAATAAATAAAAATAAAAAAGATTGGATAAAAACAAACATAAAATAGAGCTAACTCTTTTAAAATAGACCTGACTGACAGAAACAGTCGTTTGTTAACTCAGAGGACAAATGAAACCATGCCGGTCAGTCACATGCAGCCACAACCACACCTGAAAGCCTTTATCTTGTTGTTGTTTTTAGTGCTTAATAAATAAAGTGACATAGATGAACAGTTTACAGACATGTTACAGCCAGAGGTGTCAGAGAGTGAGATAACTTGCCGTTGTTTTATTATGGCCATCTGAGGTGGCAATAGTCGGTTATAAGGAAAATGACAAGGTAGAGTCAACTTGTCTGTGACTAACTTTATTTTGGAGAAAGCAACAGGAAATTTTCTGCAAAGTTACTTTAAAGGAAGAATGCTTGTTGCACAGCTATTCTGAACTGATACTATTATTCTGTTTGCTTTCTGAGCTAAAAACTGGTAATTTGAGTTTTTGGGTGAAACACGAAACACAACAGTCTGGTTTTTCGTGCCTTTAGGCAGGAATGAGTTGTGGATGTGATGATGAATGGGAGGTGTAGATGAGATTGACAGATATTGACAGATCAGAGGGGCTTGGCAGAGGAGTGTGTTGACTGAAAGGAATTTTGGGAATTACTGGTAGTTGTGTGGAAAATGAGTTTTAGTAAGTGAGTTTCAGTAAGTGAAGGAGAGACACACCCACATACACCTCCACCATCCACACACACACACACACACACGCACTCACACACACACACACACACACACACACACATAGACCAACACACACACATACACACATGTACATACAATCAAATTGAGACTTACACAGCTTTGAGAGGACTTCAGTGGTGATTTAATGCTATTACATAGACTTGATTGAATTAAATTAAATAAATTCTGTTTTAGGTTATGCATGACAAGCATAGTGGTGAACTGTTATGATTTATGAATTTAAGGATGTTTGAATATTAGTATACTGTATAGGGAATTTGGTTTTGAGTTTTGGTTCCAGTTTAAATTAAAGTTTAATTTTTATGAAATTGAGTGCTTTTACTTTGTAGAAGTGGTTTGAACTCCCTTTTGTGCAAACAAGATGGCTCGTTTGAAGGGTAAATGCTGACAGATGTTCCAAAATAGGATTGGCTAAAAGATAATTGATTTTGATATTGATTAATTGTATTTAATAGGGTTTTTGAATCAGGACAGAATTTATGGATCAATGATACAGCCTGGCTAAACCCACAAAACACATACATTTGATAAGTCTCCACTAGACTAGCAGCTGAAGTTTACACATACACAAACATCTGAGTTTTATTTCTTGAGCCTCTGGTTTTGGATTGCCAGATCAAATACCACGTGTGTACAGGTTGACGCTGAAACTGGGTCTGACCAATGTGACTTTTCTGAAAACAGTGCTACTGAAACAACAAAGAAATGCCACTACTGAAATCAAAGCACTGTCAAGTCAAGCAATGTGACTTTTCACTACTGAAGCAAAGAACTGTCAACAAACTGGAATGTGTCCCATACTTGAACTTTTATGAAACTATGTCCAGATGAGGGTCCTGGATTTTGTCAAAACAACAGGAACATCCAGTCAAGTCTTGCTGTATGCTGAGCTATGAACTGCTGTCCACAGTTGAACGTGTCTCCAGACAAAGGGAGACATTATGAAGACAGTGAGCCGTATGGTCCAGCTATCCAAAGTCACTAATGACAACTGCAGTCTGGCGAAGGTGTTCAACCCCACATTTGGTTTGTAAGGGTCATCCAAAGACTTCAGTGTCATGGTCAAAACTACAGTTTGCTTTGTTAAAAAACACTCACTAAGCTCATTTTTCAAGATATGCCAGAAGCATGTCACATGATTTTTTAGTGTACTAAATGTGGGTCTGCTGGACTGCTTGCCTTTTTCCAATTACTCTGAAATGAAAATTGTTCTATAACCTCAAAACCTTGTATAAAGTTGAAATCATACATTTGACCTTTTGTTTTTACAGGTTAGTGAGTCACAGAGATTCACTTGCAAAAGAGACCTGTACAAGAAACCTGAAATTGATGGAGCTTCCTAAAACATCTGTTTGCTTTTACATTTGAACTGAGATAACTGGTTTGTCTGATTGGTTACAAGGGATTAAATTTATGTAATTGTTGATTTTCTTAGATGAAAATGACATTTAGTTTTATGATTCTAAAGTTCTAGGTTTTTTATATTTAAACTGTTTCAAAGGAGGGAATTAGTTTGGAAACAGTGAAAAAGTGTTAAACCTGAGTTAAACCTGAGGCATTTAAAAGATAATTTAAAAGATGCCATTTATAGCATTTAAGAGATAATTTAAAAGATGAAATTTATACATTTTTTGACATTTTTTGTATATATCTAACCAAATCTTCTTCTGTTGAAATGTACAGATTCCGGAAACCTCATATTTCCAAAAGGGGTACGTCCCGAAGAACTAAGTTGACTACGATTTTTACTAGACAGCAGGCTCAAACCACAGGTCCCTGAGGTGGATTTGATCAGGGTTTGATTGGAGATGTTGGTAGTTCTGTATTTTTTAATACATCTGACTTGACTTGGAAACATTTTAATGTGATATTGTACTTTTATGGATGAGGTGATCACATGTGTTAATGAAGTTCCTTCTACAGACTCCATGATATAAGCAAAATTAATAATAATAATTAATTGTCTGTGCCAGGATTCCTGACGATCCTGTTTGAACTCAGAAACTAAACTGAGTAATGGCATACGTTTTTTGGGAACATTTTCTATTGTTGAGGTGATTGGTCTAAACTAATACTAATACTAACATTATACTAATGGTATGGGAATTAAAAATATGTAAACATTATTTGTGTATTTGTACTAATTTTTTATTCTGCTCAGGTCAACACCACAGAAAGGACTTCCAGGTGTGATAAGCAGCTGAGGGAGTTTGGCCCCACCCAGGAGACTGGTTTTGTCGGGGACCCTTGCTGGAAACACTGGGAGTCAGAGCGCTGGCTGAAGACCATCTCGGGGCAGGATGATACCTGAGATGGGGCAGCAGGATTCCAGAATCTTCCATGGGCTGCTCACCTGTCTGGGTGACAGTGTGATACAAAGCCAGACTGAGATGAGGCAGCAGGATTTCTGCCGACAAGCATGCTTCTCTGCATCAAATGCGACGTCTTGATTAAGCCAACTTGCCAAGAGAAAATGCAGGGCAATTTTAGTACTGAAAGCATTTTTAATAGCTGGTTTTAGACCTTTTGAAGAAATGCCACTCTCTCTCTCTCTTACTTTTTTTTTTGTTATTATGCATTCTGTTTTTGGTCTGTAAAAAAGACGTAGCTCATAAAAATAGTTTTTTCTTTGTTGTATGTTTCAATAATTGATTTTCCACACTTTAAGAGTTGTTTTGAGAAAGTTTTTTTATTGAAAGAAGATACCTTTTACTTTTTAATTTCTTTATTTTTAGTTTAAAGCTTTTTAAGTTTATTTTTAGTTTAAACTTCTTTGTTTTTAAACTATATTAGTTTAAACTTCTTTAAGTTTATTTATTTTATTTACAGTATTATTTTATTATTTTACTCTACTGCCCACAAAAAACTTGTAAAGATGAGCCTAAATTGTTACAAAATGGCCGCCGCCAGTGAGGGCCTGGGGTGATGGTGATGTTTTCCTACTAAAAAGTTTAGACCCAGAGGTTTTTTCATGCCATCCATCTTTAATGTGGAACAGTTTTAAATGATTAAAAAAGGGCCGAGATGTTAGAGTATTCTAATGTTTATCATCTAAAAACTTATATAGTATGAAACAATATACTTTTGCAAACATAGATCAATCTGTGTGAACTCCATGCAAAGGTATTTGTCTTACACAACAATGTTGTTTACTGAAATAACAGAAGCACCAAAAGAATGTTTCTTTGTTTCAAAACTTGTTGTTCCTGCGTTTGGCCAAAACTGACCAGAGCTATTATGTGAAAAGTGTTCAACCTGTTCTGTAACCACCCACGAAATGTCTAAAAACTGAATGTCAACCTTTCCAACTCGGACTCGTCCTCCGACAGTTTTAGGAGACGTTTTCCCACTTTGCAAAGTAAAATACCCACAAGCTGATCTTGTCATTTGTGTGATTCCTTTTTAGTTGCTGCAGGGGTTTGGTTTAAAAAAACCATCATGTTCAACATGTGCTGTACCTCTGATGATCTCATTCCTGATCTTATCCATCCTTGTCACTCCTAAGGAGAACCTCAGCATCTTCATTTCTGCCGCTTCCAGTTCTTTCTCCTGTCGTTTTGTCAATGACACTGTCTCCAGACCACACAGCCATGGGCGTAACAGCCGCGGGGTACGCGTGGGACATGTCCCCCGCACTTTCCATATCTGTGCCCTCTGTCCCCCGCACTTTTTTGAACCATTACAACTGTCTAATCTGCTAATAAGATGCGGTAACTCGTTTTTCCGA
>JBBPBX010001638.1:58131-99919 GCA_038048925.1 Garcialebias charrua | reverse complement strand
TGAAATTCTCCCCGGCTCTTCTGATAGCTTGAGAAGAGACGCTGTAGGAGGAGGGGGTTGGAACCTGGAAATATCCATAATTCTTGTCTGGTGCTTTCTCCGGCAGCGACGTGGACCAAGAATTGGGCCGGGCAAAATCTCCTCAGGCTCTGAGTCGTTGGAAACAGACCACAGTGAATATGCTCGTGAGGTAATGTAGGAAGAAGCCTGCTCTTCACGGCTGCCTCTGCGTTTCCTCCTCTCCTACTCCGCCACTAGAAGCAGAGATGGAAGAACCTCCAATCTAGTAAATGTAGTAGCTCCAGGTGAGTTCGGTCCGGAACCCGCTTACTCGGATGACGGCTGCTTCCTCATGAGCTAAAGCCGTCTCCTTAAACTACCGAGTGGATCTGATCTCTTGCTTACTAGGTTCACGTTTAGGTTGGGTCATACTGTCAGAAATGGTGCGTTTGTCGTAATGAACCCAATGGTGTAAGCAGGACACAGATGTACGAGGAGTAAAATAAATAAACACTTTAATATTCAAAAAATAAGAGACTGTTGTGGCAATACTTACAAACCCATAGCATAGACATGATAACCAGGAACGATAGAAACACAGACGATGACCCGACCATGAAACACACACAAACGCTGACTAATATACACATAGTAATAAAACTAAATCATGAACACCTGAACATATAGACATGGGAACCGGAAGGTGACGGGATGGAGACTGACCAATAGAGGGAGCCATCCTTACATCTGTCTTCACTCCGGAAAAATATTTGGTGGCATGAACTGCCCAGGGCTCATGAAATTGCTCAGGAGCTTACACAAAAGGGTGGTCAAGATGTGCTTGGAAGTATGGTGAGAGCCAGAGGTGAGGACTCGAGTCACATGACTTGGACTCGAGTCAGACTTGAGTCATTAATGTTAAGACTTTAGGCTTGACTTGAAAAAAATGTTCAGAGACTTGTTACTTGACTTGACTTTTACACCAGTAACTTGGGACTTGACTTGGACTTGAACCTGTTTACTTGAAAATACTTGATATTTTACCCTAAACCTAAAGTTTAAAACACAATAATCATTCCGTATTAACAGACGCAGACCGTCCCTCTCAGCGCCATAGAGAGTTGCGACACTCTTTTAACTAGCCGATACGCTGTCACATGGTTCATGCAGCTCTCAATAGTTCCAAACAGTTCATAGCTGTCAATCTGTTTGAACAGATACTGGCGTGACATAATGCAAAAACAGAAAAAACACTTCCGAAACAAGAATGAACTACGTTCAGTGCTGGAACCGCTGATGTTTGGAACTATTTGCCGCTGCATGACCCACGCAAATTCCGCATATTCATTCTTTCTATGGGAGTCTATGGGAGTGTCACAACTCTCTCATAATGTTTTTATGCTATTAGTGCCTAGTGTATTTTAAGTTGATGTTTTTCTTAGTTCATATCTTAGATCTTATTACTGTTTTTCTTTTACTTTTTATTGTTGGATGTAACTAGAACCCTGTGTACACAATCTCATTTCATTACATGTACCACATGTGGTACGAATGACAATAAAGAATCTCTGACTCTGACTGTCTGACTCTGATTCATACAGCTCTGGTCTCTCTGTTGTCCACACTCTGGATGTATGTGTGCGTGAGCTGTAGCACAACCAATCAAATTAACAAGATTTTAAAAATATCGGAAGAACAAACCAAAAAAAAAAAAATCAACTAGAGACAAAAAAACACTCAAGGCATCTGTATCTTTATTGGTGTATGAATGGCTAGAGCAGAAGAAGGAATCACAGCACCCTTTTTAGATCTAGTATACCTCAAACAGCTGCTTTGGATCTAGCATTTTCTCTGTTGTGGGTGGAACACCATGTGTTGGGTGGTCAAGACATGAAGACAGAGGTGACACAAAAATTTAAGGGTAAAGACTATTTTTAGTGTACTTTTTCCTGTATTTTTAAAATGTACTTATTGTCTAAAATTGTAATAAGGGCTCTTTTCCCACTGTTAATTTGATGTTTTCTCAGATCTGATCCTGAAAGATGCTGCAGATCCTGTGTTACACCATATTCTGTGACCACCTTAAATTGTGAACGTAGAGGGAGCTGTTGCATTTTTATACCATACTGTTACGATATTCAAAGGTCTGAAGCAGGCTCTGAAACAAATGTGCACAATATTATTGCAGGTTTATTGTAAAGATAAGTAGGGATGGGAATTGTTAAGAAAATATCAATACCTATTCCTTTATCGATATCATCCATCCATCCATCCATCCATTTTCGTCCGCTTATCCGGGGTCGGGTTGCGGGGGTAGCAACGTAAGTAGGGAGGCCCAGACTTCCCTCTCCCCATCCACTTGAAGCAGCTCCTCTGGGGGAATCCCAAGGCGTTCCCAGGCCAGCCGAGAAACATAGTCCCTCCAGCGTGTCCTGGGTCTTCCTCTGGGTCTCCTCCCGGTGGGACATGCCCGGAACACCTCACCAGGGAGGCGTCCAGGAGGCATCCTAACCAGATGCCCGAGCCACCTCAACTGGCTCCTCTCGATGTGGAGAAGCAGCGGCTCTACTCCGAGTCCCTCCCGGATGACTGAGCTTCTCACCCTATCTCTAAGGGAGAGTCCAGACACCCTGCGGAGAAAACTCATTTCAGCCGCTTGTATCCGAGATCTCGTTCTTTCGGTCACAACCCAAAGCTCATGACCATAGATGAGGGTGGGAACGTAGATCGATCGGTAAATTGAGAGCTTTGCCTTTCGACTCAGCTCTCTCTTCACCACGACAGACCGGTACAGCGCCCGCTTCACTGCGGATGCTGCACCTATCCGCCTATCGATCTCACGCTCCAGTTTTCCCTCATTCGTGAACAAGACCCGAGATACTTAAACTCCTCCACTTGGGGCAGGACCTCCTCCCCGACCCGGAGAGGGCATGCTACCCTTTTCCGGCTCAAGACCATGGCCTCGGATTTGGAGGAACTGATCCTCATCCCGGCCGCATCACACTCGGCTGCAAACCGCTCCAGCGAAAGCTGTAGATCACGATCTGATGAAGCCAATAGGACCACATCATCTGCAAAAAACAGAGAAGCGATTCTAAGGCCACCAAAACGGATCCTCTCAACACCTTGGCTGCGCCTAGAAATTCTGTCCATAAAAGTTATGAACAGAATCGGTGACAAAGGGCAACCTTGGCGGAGTCCAACTCTCACTGGAAACGAGCCTGACTTACTGCCGGCAATGCGGACCAAGCTCTGACACCGGTCGTACAGGGACCTAACAGCCCTTATCAAAGGGCCTGGTACCCCATACTCCCGGAGTACCCCCCACAGAACCCCCCGAGGGACGCGGTCGAATGCCTTTTCCAAGTCCACAAAGCACATGTAAACTGGTTGGGCAAACTCCCACGCATCCCACGCACCCTCCAGGACCCTGCTGAGGGTGTAGAGCTGGTCCAGTGTTCCACGACCAGCAGAAAACCACATTGCTCCTCCTGAATCCGAGGTTCGACTATCCGATGGACCCTCCTCTCCAGAACCCCTGAATAGACCTTACCAGGGAGGCTTAAGAGTGTGATCCCCCTATAGTTGGAACACACCCTACGGTCCCCCTTTTTGAATAGGGGAACCACCACCCCAGTCTGCCAATCCAAGGGAACTGCCCCCAATGTCCACGCGATATTGCAGAGTCGCGTAAGCCAACACAACCCCACAACATCCAGAGCCCTAAGGAACTCAGGGCGAATCTCATCCACCCCCGGAGCCCTGCCACCGCGGAGCTTTTTAACCACCTCGGTGACCTCAGCACCAGAGATTGGAGAGCCCGACCCAAAGTCCCCAGGCTCCGCTTCCTCAGTGGAAGACGTGCCAGTAGGATTGAGGAGGTCTTCGAAGTATTCCGCCCACCGACTCACAACATCCCGAGTTGAGGTCAACAGCACGCCATCCCCACCATAAATGGTGTTGGTCGCGTACCGCTTTCCCCCCCTGAGACGCCGGATGAAATAGAACTTTTATGAAAAAATAATTCCTAATTAACATTATTAAGGAGCTGTCCTTGGTTGGAATGGGTGATAGGCTTCCATACAGTTGGACTTCTGTCTCTTCCTCAAAAAGTTCTTCTAGGGCATTCTCTTTTTGCTGCTTTACAGGAGGCATCTGAAATTATTGACATAACCACAACTTGTAATTCACAAGTTTCAATTTTATGTTTATGTTTATGTTTATGTTTATTAAATTTGTTCATTTTTTTTACAAAAGAAACAATACAAGGCAATCTCATAATGATAGTGTACAAAATGTAAAAAAATGAAAGGTGGCAGAAAGAAGAATAAATCTTATTATATCTGCCCCTTATCTCCAACAATCAGATTAAACAACAGTAGTCAAACCATGTAAACAATAATAATCTTCAACCAACTTTTTCCAACAATCAGGTTAAACAATAATATTCTTCAACCAACAGTACAAAATGACTAACTCTTTCTAATTTTCTAACTAATACTAATACAGTACAAAATGACTAACTCTTTCTAGTTTTCTAACTAATACTAATACAGTACAAAATGACTAACACTTTCTAATTTTCTAACTAATGCAATACACATTACGTTATTTCACATATATTTTTTTAACATATTTGTTTTGATCATTTTTTTAAATGTAAACATTGACTTGGCATTTTTAACTACATTCTCCAAGCCATTCCATAATCTAATTCCCTGGATTGAGGTAGAACGTCCCTTCAAACTGGTTCTGAATTGTGGTTTTACAAACAACTCTGTTCCCTTAAGATTATAACAACTTTGTCTTTTAACAAAGTGCATTTGGATATTTAAAGGTAATGCATTATTTTGAGCTCTATACATAACTGATAAGATATTATAGTCTACCAAATCATGGAACTTCAGTAATTTTAGTTGATAAAATAATGTACTTGATGGATGACGGTAATGCTTTCTAGTGATAATTCTTACAGCTCTTTTCTGTAATACAAAAATAGGCTTTGTGATTGTTTTACACGCATTCCCCCAAACATCAATACAATAGATTAAGTGTGGAACAATGATTGTGTTATACAACAAATACAGAGCCTTATCATTCAATAGGTCTCTGACTTTGTACAGTACTGCTATCGATTTAGCTATTTTTATTCTTACAGAATTTATGTGTTGTTTCCATGTCAGTTTGTCATCAATGATAACACCCAAAAACTTCACCTCACTCACTCTACAAATCTCAACATCCTCAATTTTGAGTGGAACATCAACAGTTTTCTTTCTATTACCGAATATCATGTAATTAGTTTTCTCTAGATTTAATGATAATTTATTTATTTTAAACCAAGTTTGTATCTTTACAAATTCTGTCTTTATCAATTCTAACATTTGTTCAATATCTTCACCTGAACAGAAAAAAGTGGTATCATCTGCGAAAAGTACACATTTAAGGAGTCCTGACACATTTACCAAGTCATTCACATATAAAATAAAAAGCTTTGGTCCAAGTACAGAACCTTGGGGAACTCCACATGTGATATTACAGAGGTCAGATCTTACATCATTTATTTGTACAAATTGTTTCCTATTTTTTAAGTAGCTAGATACCCACTGTAATGCTGGTCCTCTAATACCATATTTGTTCAGTTTTTCAAGGAGTATTGTGTGATCAATAGTATCGAATGCTTTTTTTAAATCAACAAAGATACTGATACAGTGTTGTTTTTGATCGACAGCAGTAGTTATTTGTTCCATTAATTCCATGAGAGCCATTGATGTAGAGTTTTTTGATCTAAACCCATACTGACTGCTGCTTAGAATATTTTGTTTATCTATAAATTGGTCTAGTCTGTTTACAAATAGTTTTTCAAGAATTTTTGAAAACTGTGGTAACAAGGATATAGGTCTATAATTGTTGAATACACATTTATCACCATTTTTAAAAAGAGGAACGACCTTAGCTACTTTCATATTATCTGGAAAAATTCCTGTTGAAAATGATAAGTTACATATGTATGTGAACGGCTCAATAACATGGCTCATTATGTCCTTTACAAACATCATATCCATGTCCACCCAGTCTTTCGATCTCTTGTCTGTAAGATGTTTTACTACATTCATTATTTCCTCTTTGTTAGTTCCATTTAGGAAAATACTATTTGCACAACCTGTAATTGAGTGGATCATATTTTTATCTACTTTTGGTATCTTAGCTGCAAGGCTTGATCCAACATTCACGAAATATTGATTAAATCCATTTACAATTTCATTTTCATCATGAACTTCATCGTTGTCTTTTACAAAATATTTTGAAATACCAGTTTTTGCTTTATGATTCTTCAGTACACCATTCATTACTCGCCATGTTGCTTTCATATCACCATTAGTTTTATCTAATAATTTACTATAATATTCTTTCTTATGTTTCCTTATAATCCCTACTAATTTATTTTTATACTTTTTATATTTTTCTTCTGCGCTCTGACTTCGCAATTTCAAGAAACATGAATACAAATAATTCTTTTTTTTACATGCATTTCTTAACCCTTTTGTCATCCATGGTTGATCATTCGTATTTCTCTTTGTGTAATTTGTTTGCACACAATTCTTTTCATACAGGGTTTCCAAGATATTCATAAACTCATCATATGCCCTGTTCACATCATCAACATACACATCATTCCAGTCTTGTTTATCCAGATCCTCTTTCAATTTTTCCAAAACTTTTTTTAAAAATAATTTTAAAATAAATAGTGTAATAATCCAATGCAATTTATCATCTTTCATTACAAAAAACAAAACTTACATAGTTATCTTCATCCTCTTCTGCCTCCCTCTGTGTCTCTCCCTCTTCGTCTCTCCCAGCTCTGCCAGCTTCAGAAGAAATTCCCCATTAAAAACAGTGAGCAGCAACAAAAGCTCTCACAACAGAAAGAGGCTACAATGAAACACACTGAACAAAAATATAAAACTACACTTTTGTTTTTGCTCCCATTTCTACGGTGGCATTTTTAGGAGTGTTGTGTGTTAATATCGTCATCCTGAAAGCTAAATGTGTGCTAGCACTAGCCTTTGAGCCAGCCAGACTCCGGCAATCCTCGTCAGCTAAATGTTATTACAGGAGATGGAGATTTATGCAACACAGTGGAAGCAGTAAAGCAAAAAAGTAACAAGTGACAGGAACTGGATAAGTTTAACGTTACGTGCTGCAACATTTAAAACAGAGGAGGACGTTAGTTTGTTAGCTGTGTTTCCACCATGAAGCAGTGTCACGAAGCAGCGTGTTAAAGACGGTACATTTGTGCAAACTCACCTCATGCTGAGTGGTCAGATGCTTCTCTCTGCATGTTAAAAGTATTTCCACCCTTTATTGTAATCGACGCTTTGCATGTGTTGCAAGTAGACCTGGTTTCGTCTCCGCTTTTTCCTCGACACCATGTTGAACACCAAATACGGCACATGTCTGTGATGTCATCACGTAAATGCGCCACCACGACGAGTCAGTAGAACGAGTCAGAGAACCGATAAACAGAATCGTTAAGACAAGCTGCCTACAATTCCAGGGAATTGAACTCTAAAGAACCGGTTCTCTAAAAGAACCGGTTCTCGATTCCTATCCCTAAAGATAAGTGAAAATCACAACTCACATGATGTCTGCCCATATAGCCTAGACAGACTCTGTTTCACAGCAAGCCACACACTTTTCTGCAGAGATTGGCAGTGGCCACCCTGTTAGTGTCGTCATCTCCAATCATAGGACAGCCTACTCTTACCCACGTGACCACCCTCTCAGTCAATACTGCCATCCTTGATGTAAACAGTCAAGTGTCAGGTTTGTTGCCTAGTGCAAGCATGTAACTAAAACACCTTCCTACCAGAAACAAAAACCTGGAAATAAAGGTTCTTCATCAGTGTAATATGCATTTATACTGCAGACCGTGGGTGTACACAACTTTCAGTAACATAACAATAATACTGACAGAAATATATTTCAATTTCCCTTTTGACATTATAAATATAATGTCAACAAAATCCTATATGTAATGTATCTGTTAAAAAAACGGTGTCAATGAATTTATAACTACTGTGTACGAAGTGGAAAATGGTTAACATTCCCAACACTTATTCTTCCTAAATGAAATGTAACCCACCAGTTTATAAAACCCTGTGTATAAAAATAACTACCAATACTAAATAGTGACAAAAAAATCAGCTACCAACATACTAGAACATACTGTGATTGTCAAAGCTTATACTCTTAAAAAATGTAAGAAAAGTAATAAAAAAGCAAATGAAAATGAGTGTTTGTCCCTTCTATAAATCTCAATCCTCTAGTGTGTGGAATCTATATTTCTGGCATGTTTTATCCTTAGCATGTAATATAAACTAAGGGCACGTCAGGGACGTAGCAAAGTCAGGCTTCTTCATCCTCATCCTCATCTTCATAGATGAGGACAAGGGGCAAAGCTTCTGCTACCTGTATGCTCATCTGGTAAGATGGTGGCTGAGGGAATCTATCATCAACTGCCCTACTTATACACCTCAAACACAAATGTCTCATGCAAGAAGCACAGCAACATCCACAAAAAATCAACATAACCACAACTGCAAGTATTGTAATCATAGCTGTAATTATGACAGCCCTCCATTTTCCAAAAGTTCCACAATTCTGCCAATATTAGTCTCCTGTAAAAACCAGGAACAGACCCTGTATTTCCTACCAGTTATCATCACATATCTCTTATCAAAGTTGATCTTAAAATAATTAGTAAAGCCCTCTCAAAAAAGATTGGAAAATGTAACTCCTCTACATCCTGACCAAACTGGGTTTATAAAAGGGAGACATTCATCTACAAATTCACGCAGATTATTCAATTTAATAGATTATCATTACAATAAAAACATTGAAACTCAGGCGCTCCAAGCCGGAACAAAGAGAAATAACAATCTGGCCTCAAGATAGTTCCCCCATGTTGAGAGACTGTTTTGAGAGGACAAACTGGTCTGTTTTCAGAGAAGCAGCCACTGATGGAAGTTCAGTGGACATGGAACTGTACGCTTCCTCAGTCCTGGGTTACATCAGTACATGCTCTGAAAATGTATCCATAAAAAAATATGTGAAATCCTACCCGAACCGGAAACCCTGGTTAAATAAAGAAGTTCACGCCTTGCTAGCAGCCAGAGACACTGCATTCAAGTCAGGAGATAAAGTGGAGCTGAGAAAGAGCAGGAATGAACTGAAGGATGGCATTAAGAAGGCCAAGGCCACGTATGCACAGAGGATCGAGGGACAGTTCACCTCACAAGACCCACGGAGCATGTGGAAGGGTATTAAATGCATAACAGATTACAAAGGCAAAAACAAACAATGCCCCAGGGACCCATCTCTGCCTGATGCCCTCAATAAGTTTTATGCACGTTTTGATGATCCAAACAGACCAGCTAGCACCAGACTCACCTCATCACCAGATGAAGAGCATCTCAGGGTGTCCGCAGCAGAAGTGAGAGGCAGTCTCAGAAAGATTAATCCTCATAAAGCAACCGGACCAGACAACATCCCAGGGAAAGTTCTGAAGGAATGTGCGGACCAGCTCTGTGAGGTGCTGGCTGACATCTTCACCACCTCACTTGCACTGGAGTCAGTTCCCACCTGCCTGAAGACCGCGACCATCATCCCAGTCCCAAAGAGCTCCACAGTGACTGGTCTGAATGACTATAGACCAGTGGCCCTCACCCCGATAGTCGCTAAATGTTTTGAGAAACTGGTCATGTCCCACATCAAGGCAACCGTCAACATCAATGAGGACCCTCATCAATACGCATACCGTGAGAACCGATCAACAGAGGACGCCATTTCTTCCGTGGTCCACACTGCTCTCACCCACCTGGATCAGAAAGACTCATACGTGCGTCTGCTCTTTGTGGACTTCACATCTGCCTTCAACACCATGATCCCCCAAACTCTGATAGACAAACTATCTACACTTGGACTAAGCCCCTCTATTTGTAACTGGGTACTAGACTTCTTAACAGACAGACCACAGTCCGTGAAGATCCACAACTTCTCCTCCTCCACCATAACCCTCAGCACTGGCTCTCCTCAGGGATGTGTGCTGAGCCCCCTTCTGTTCACTCTGCTCACATATGATTGTACAGCCACACTTCCAGGCTGTCATATTGTTAAGTTTGCAGATGATACAGCGGTGGTGGGATGCATCACAAACAATGATGAGTCCAGCTACAGACAGGAGGTGGAACACCTGGAGAGCTGGTGCAAAGAGAATAATCTTCACATGAATGTGAAGAAGACAAAGGAGATGATTGTGGACTTCAGAAGGAACAAACACACCCATGCCCCACTGAAAATAGGTGGGTCTGCAGTGGAAGTGGTCTCCAGCTACAAATACTTGGGTGTACACATGAATGATAACCTCAGCTGGAGCAACAACACCACCAGCCTGATCAAGAAAGGTCATCAGAGACTCTACTTCCTCAGACGGCTGAGACGTGCTGGTCTGAGCAGCCCAGTTCTCACCTCGTTCTACAGGTGTGCAGTGGAGAGCGTCCTGTGCTCCAGCATCAACGTGTGGCATGGAGGCTGCACAGTTGAAGAGAGGAAAGCTCTACAGAGAGTGGTGAAGGCTGCACAGAAGTCTGTTGGAGTCAGTCTCCCCACAATCACAGACATTTACACCTCCAGATGCAGGAAAAGAGCCACCTGCATCATGAAAGACCTCACTCATCCAGCACACTCACTCTTTGCCCCACTCCCCTCAGGACGGAGGTTGAGGAGCATCAAGTGTAGAACCACTAGACTGAGGAACAGCTTCTACCCTGAGGCTGTTAGACTCATGAATAAATAAAAATAAAATAAAAAATAAACACTGCAAAATATCACATCATACTGATGCTGATCTGTTTTCTTGTTGCTGTGTTCATCTGTGTTCATCTGTGACCATCTGCTCATACAAACTCATGTTCGTGCTGCTGTTTATTTCAACTATATTAGGCTTAGTGTATTACTAGTTGATGTTTTTCTTAGTTAGTTCTAGATGTTATTACTGTTTTTCTCTTTCATTTGTTGTTGGATGTAACTGGGACCCCGTGTACATAATCTCGTTTTCATCACATGTACCACATGCGGTGCAAATGACAATAAAGACTCTCTGACTCTGACTCTGATTCTGAAAAGCCTTTGATAGAGTTAACTGGAATTTTTTATTCGTAACCTTGCATAAATTTGGTTTTGGAAATTATTTCATAAACTATTTAAAATTATTACACAGTTCCCTATCAGCATATGTAGAGAGGTGAAAAACAAGGCAATAGCAAATTAAAGCAATAATTAAGAAAATAGGAAAATAGACACCCCAACATAATTTTTATTTTTGTATCTTTAATTTCTCATTGTAATAAGTCTTTAGTGTCATCAGTTAGTCCTATGCAATTTCACACACAACCGCTAGAGGCGCTGTTACGTTGGTGGCATAGAGAAGGTTGAGCACACAAGAAGAATAAATCTTCCTGTTAGACGTTAATGGAAGCTCAACGTGTGTGTCTCATCTTTTCTGTGTCACAGCATCACACGTTGAGAGAAGATCATCTTATACATTACCCTCCGCCATCCAAGGTTGCAAGGTAACAAATTTGGGGGCTCGTCCGGGATAGCGCCTCCTGCTGGCTTGGTGCTATCCAAAAAAGAACTGTGGGATCCTGACTTCCTGTTCTATGAGCTGATGACCTAAAGCAAGACTTCAGGTATCCGGAGATGACGACGCTACATGAGCTTCAGTGGCAGATCCAGCAGCTGCTTCACCAACTGATTAAGGATTCTAGAAGAGACTTGCTTCACCAGCTAGCAGTATCATGCCAAGATGAGGTGAGAGAAGACATGCCAGGGGAGGAGTCGTCCGAGGTGGAATTCTTTGACTTCATTGTTGACTTTTTAAGAAGTAAACAATTAAGGAGTCTGGAGGACCAAGGGATGTCGCACCTGCTGATGTTTCGTGACCTCATAAATGAACTGCAGTCAGCCCAAGAAGCAAAGAACCCACATCATTCAGTGGATGAAGAGGAAGCTACATTGGGGTACAAGACTGAGCAGATTGTAGCAGCTTCAGCGAGGAGTAAGATAGTGTCAACACCAGTTGTTGCTCATCAGGTAACTGGGTTAGTAAAACTGACGGATGTTGCTGCATTACTCCCACGAAGAGAATTTTGGATTCATGCTGGTCAGATCTCAGACTCTGAGTCAGACGTGAGTTTTAACTGCTTGTGTAAGCAAATTGATGAAGGACTGAGTGAAGGTTTCACTGAGACTGAGATCATTAGAACAGTTCTCAGAATAATTAAACCGGGTACATTCAAAGACATGCTTATGACAAAAGATAGTCTGACTGTAACTGAACTGAAGCGTTTTCTCAGAGCACATCTTAAAGATAAGAGCAGTACTGAGTTATTCCAGGAACTGAGCAATGCAAGACAACATGATAAAGAAGGTCCACAACAGTTTATGTATAGAATGATGGGGTTAAAACAGTGTGTACTTTTTGCTTCTAAAGTAAGTACAGGTTTACAATATGAAAAAAAATTAGTTCAGGGAGTGTTCCTGCATTCACTTTACCAGGGGATACATGAAAAATATTCATATATCCGACAAGATCTTAAACCCCATATTTCAGATGAGAACGTTACTGATGATTTTATCCTAGAAGTGATAACAAAGTCAGTAGGTGAAGACACAGAGAGACAAAATAGATTGGGTCAGACTGTTAAACCCAAAACAGTCAATGTCAGTACAGTGCAGATGGATAAGAAAAGTCAGAATGTAGTTCAGATGCAGGCAGATGTCCAAGCTAACCGTACTGCCATACAGGAGATAACAGCACAGGTTTCATCACTGACCAAGAGTTTAGAGAAAGCTTTAACACCCATGGTTTGTTCAGGAACTGAAAGCGCTCACACACCTTTTCCACATCAAAACCATCCAGCAACGTCAGAAGTTAAACGAAGATGTCATCAATGTATCTCCTCAGGAAACGATAACTGCAGTCACTGTTTCAAGTGTGGGAAAGAGGGACACAGAGCTATTGGCTGTCTGATGAAGAACAACCTGTCGAGAAACTGGGCAAGGTCACTGGAGCGGGACAACCAGTGACCAGAGATAATGCAGGGTCCTACGCCACTGAAAAACTACTTAATGTAGTTAATAAAACTTCTGTTAAACCTTTTTCCTTGTGTCCTGCATCCTTCAAATGTGTTTTGATCTTCATCGGTCGTAACACTCAGGAGGACACACCATCTTCTACCAAGCTTATCAAACAAAATAATTGTATTAAGAAGAAACATGTTGCACAGCTGATTGGTGGTAGATGCACTGTGACATGCCAACTAAATGGAGTTAGACTGCAGATGCTGTTGGACAGTGGAGCACAAGTTAGCATAGTAGAGAAGTCATGGGTGCAGAAAGCTTTACCAAATGTAATCATCCAACCGCTCAAAAGCCTACTATCAGAACATCCTCTCAAAGTCACTGCAGCTAATGGAACAGAGGTACCATTTGATGGATGGATAGAAGTCCTGCTCGAGATTAAAAGCATCAAATATGGGTCAGTTGCCCTCTATGTTCCATTGCTTGTAAGTCAAGAGAGTGTGAGCAACCCTTTGCTAGGGTTCAATGTGATCCAAGAAATCATAATGGGAAACGCAGATCAGACAAACGACATTAACCTGGTGGACTTGTTGTCAGAGGCCTTGAGAATCCAAAAAAATAGGGTTGAAACGTTAGTCTCTGTCATCTGTACCATGCCGTCCCAGGAGAAATCAAAGAGTTCAGCAGTGAGAGTTGGAAAGAAAGGTCTTAACGTTCAAAGTGGCCAAATCGGCAAAGTGAAATGTCGCATCAGAACTTTTCTGGAAGGAGGAGTAATGTTGTTTGAACCCAACATAGAGTGTATCATGCCGGATGTGTTGGAGTTATTTCCTGCCCTGGTTGACGTGCCTGTTGGAGCTTCAAAAATGGTGCGAATTCCAGTCCAGAATTCAAGTAACCATGACATTTTCTTACCCCCAAGGACAGCTTTAGGATTTATAGAGGAAATAGATGGGAGCAAACCTGTAAATATTTCCCCTCCATTGCAAAAACTAGTCAATGGACGTGATGATCCACTTTTTTGTACCACCCATGTAAACTCATTGAATGGTGGAAACTGCATCAAAAAGAGAAACCATACGCATGTCCATTCACAAGAGAAATGGCATCCAAATGTCAATCTGGATCATCTCTCTGAGCATGAACAGGATGTGTGTTACGACCTGAAGGCACGTAGCACACAAGGACACCAGACACAGAAAGGATGTTAAAAAAAAAAGTTTATTTTAGGCTCTCTGGAGTCTGTGTCCTAAAAGAAAGGTAATTAAAGAAAAAGATGGACTTCTCAAAATCAACTTCTTTAATACAAAAAAAACCTCAAAGTCCAGCAGGTCACTCACGGCTCCTGGTCTTCAGCACCCAGTTCCTCACGACCGCAGGTCTCCACATCAGAGGGATTCAGCCTCAGAGGGATTCAGCCTCCTCCTCCCAAAACACAGCAGCCGGTCACAACGGAACGTTTCAGCTTCCTCTTCAAATGGCTCATGTAGCAGCAGGTCTTAACGGAAGGTTTCAGCTTCTCCTTCAAACGCACAGCAGCAGGTCTCACTCCAGCTCCAAATGACAGCACTTCTGCTCATCTCACGACATCCGCTTCTTCATACGGACTTCTTTACACAGCTCATCAAACGGCCTCCTCAAAAGGCTCCAAACGGCCACCTCAAATGGCTCCAAACAGCTCATCAAACGGCCACCTCAAATGGCTCCAAACGGCTCATCAAACAACCTCTCATCAGGCTTCAACAACTGGCTTCATGGCTCCTCTTCAAACTGCTGCTGCTTTTGTTGCTACTGCTGCTTCATCAGGTCTGCTGGTTCTGCATCAGGTCTGCTGGTTCTGCATCAGGTCTGCTGGTTCTGCATCAGGTCTGCTTCTCCTGGATCAGCTCAGACCTCTTCTTGATCTCTCCTTGCTGCCACTCACTTAGACCTCTTTCTGCTCTGTGGCTTGGACCTAATATAGGGAGAGAGAGAGCAACTACCTCCACCTACAGCTAATGAGCACCAGCTGCAATCAATTAGGCTCATACAGCCTCTAAACAGCTCATGCTTCTGCTCAGAATCTTTAAACAAAACCTCTAAAAACCTTTAAACACTTTATGTTCTGACTAAAATAAATTACATGCCTGGGGCATGTAACACCCCACCACACAAGAATTTACATGGGATGATGAAGCCATGTTACACCACACTCATCACCCATGTAAATGAAACCAAAAAATCTTAACATACACTAACAACAAGCAAAAAACAACAACAACACACATCACACACAACCAATAGTTGCCTTCAGAATACCTGAAACCCAAAAAGGCATCGCCGGTCAGGTTGTACATCACAAGGCCTCAGTTTAGCAGCACTCTCACCAACATTCAGATTAATGACAGTCTGAAGATCAGGGTTTTTTCCAACAACCAGAGGAAAATTGTCCACCTCTGTGTCATCAGTTCCATCACATGACAGTAGCATCGTTGTAGCTGCACCAGCACTGTCATCAGGCACCCTGCAGATAAAACATTGAGAGTTAACAAAAACACAATCACTGTCTACATTTTCAAACTGTTCCATCAGATCAACTCTCACAGACAGCAAACTATCACTCTCTGCTACTGATTCAGCTAAAGGTTCCACGACGTCCTGCAGTACACTCACAACCTCCTGTGAGCTGGACGAAAGGGTACACAGAGGAGCAGGATGGACAGTCAGGCTCGGCTCCTCTGCTACAATACTCACTGGGACATCTTCCAATTCAGAAAAAAGCAAAAAACAGTCACTCAGATCAATGTCATCATCATCATTTTTGCATCGCACTTCCACCAGTGATGACACCTCTGGAGTGGGTGACACCTCTGGAGTGACCAACACCAAATCCACAGTCAAGTCATTCTCAAGTTTTTCACTTTTCTCAAGTTTTTCACTTTTCTCAAGTTCAGGTTTTACAAGTTTAGGGTTCTCAAGTTCAGGTTCAGGGTTCGCATGTTTAGGGTTCTCAAGTTTAGGGACGTCTGCAAAAAAAAAAGCTAGAACACAGTCCCAACTCAGCTTCTCCAGGGCTCCACGTTAGTGAACTCCACAGTAGGCGAATCCTCACCTCATACAACGGGACATGTTCAACACCGAGCTCTAAAGGCCGAGATACACTGAAGCAGACTCCGTATACGCGCATATTTTGTGCGTATGTTTTTGTTGCTATACTTCAAGAAACTATCAGCTTTCAAATGCTCTCGTTCTCCTTGTTGTAATATGAGCAGCAGCACACGGAAGGGACTCAACTGAGCTCGCTGATTGGTCACTTTGACACGCCTACTGAAATGATTGACAGATTTCAGTCAGCTCAAAGTGAAACCTATCATGAGCAGCTCGCTGAAGACCGCGGCGGTGTTCTGATGCGGTGTTTCTACTATATATGTTATAAAAAGTTCTCTCAGAAATAAAAATAATAACAGGGAGTGCTTTTCCTGCAGCACACAGCCCACCAGGGAATATATAAAACATTGCGCACCCAGGTAGGACCTGAATTCATTCATTTCATTCATCGAGTGAACGGAGGAAGAAGCGGTTACTTGACTTTAGGCAAAAAAACAAAAGAAAAGGCCCGATCAGCGATAAAAAAGAGGAATTTATTTAATTTGTGTAACATACAAAACAGTCCGGCGCCGGGGAAGTTTAGGTCAGACACCGCGCATCGCGTATGCGCATCGCGTATGCGTAGTAAAAAAATACTTTTGCGCGTACTTGCCCTGAGGGGCTACGCGGGGCTACGCTTTTGCCACAGCGTACGTACGCTGCGTATAGGCGTATCGTGAGGACGCTCGAGTGTATCTCGCCCTTCACTCTCTCTGATAAACCTTATTTTGCAATTCTAATTTTCGTTGCACAAACCTAATCTTCGTCTCCCTCAGACATTCATTCATACGGTTTATCTCATCATTCATACGGTTTAACTCATCATCCAACTCCATTTTTGTAGGAAAAAACTGTTTTAAACAGCTGTTACATAAACTACTCAAAACACAAACATCCAAGCGGCTCCTGAACGTTTCAAAAAGAGCCAGCTGACAGCGAACACACAATTCGTACCACCAAGTCAGTTCAAAAATGCAAAAAAGCAGCTCCAAAAATAGCATACGTGACGAGCTCCCATTATAATTTACCAAAAAATGAGGGGGAAAAAAATAGCTTGTCTCATTCAAATCTCGTTCTCGTTCAAATCCTGGACGAGGCGTCCATTATATTTTCATCAAAAATAGGGGAGAAAAAAATAGTTCATTAGTCAATTAGTCAAATCCCGGACGAGGGCCCATTATATGTTACGACCCGAAGGCACGTAGCACACAAGGACACCAGACACAGAAAGGATGTTAAAAAAAAACAAAGTTTATTTTAGGCTCTCTGGAGTCTGTGTCCTAAAAAAGGTAATTAAAGAAAAAGATGGACTTCTCAAAATCAACTTCTTTAATACAAAAAAACCTCAAAGTCCAGCAGGTCACTCACAGCTCCTGGTCTTCAGCACCCAGCTCCTCACGACCGCAGGTCTCCACATCAGAGGGATTCAGCCTCAGAGGGATTCAGCCTCCTCCTCTCAAAACACAGCAGCCGGTCACAACGGAAGGTTTCAGCTTCTCCTTCAAACGCACAGCAGCAGGTCTCACTCCAGCTCCAAATGACAGCACTTCTGCTCGTCTCACGACATCCGCTTCTTCATACAAACTTCTTTACACAGCTCATCAAACGGCCTCCTCAAAAGGCTCCAAACGGCCACCTCAAATGGCTCCAAACAGCTCATCAAACGGCCACCTCAAATGGCTCCAAACGGCTCATCAAACAACCTCTCATCAGGCTTCAACAACTGGCTTCATGGCTCCCCTTCACACTGTTGCTGCTTTTGCTGCTGCTGCTGCTTCATCAGGTCTGCTGGTTCTGCATAAGGTCTGCTGGTTCTGCATCAGGTCTGCTTCTCCTGGATCAGCTCAGACCTCTTCTTGATCTCTCCTTGCAGCCATTCAGATAGACCTCTTTCTGCTCTGTGGCTTGGACCTAATATAGGGAGAGAGAGAGCAACTACCTCCACCTACAGCTAATGAGCACCAGCTGCAATCAATTAGGCTCATACAGCCTCTAAACAGCTCATGCTTCTGCTTAGAATCTTTAAACAAAACCACCAAAAACCTTTAAACACTTTTATGTTCTGACTAAAATAAATTACATGCCTGGGGTATGTAACAATGTGATACGCCGAATGTTGCACGAAGAATCAGATGTGTTTGCATGTGAAGGAAATATTGGATGCATCCCTGGTTTACAGCTTCAGATCGCCACAACAGACAACACCTCTGTCCAAAAAAATTATAACTCTATTCCCGACCATTATATAAAGAGGTCAAGGATTATATTTCCAACCTTTTGGATAAAGGGTGGATCAGAAAATCAGTCTCAGCGTATTCCTCACCTGTTGTCTGTGTGCGAAAGAAGGACAACAGTCTGCGTCTTTGCGTTGACTTTCGTGAGCTCAACCGTAAAACCATTCCAGATCGCCATCCACTACCACGCATTCAGGACCTGTTGGACAGTCTTGGAGGAAATTTGTGGTTCTTCATTTTGGATCAAGGAATTACATATCACCAAGGTTTCATGAGTGAGGAGTCAATACATTTGACAGCATTTAGCACACCCTGGAGTCTTTACGAATGGGTAAGAATACCATTCGGACTGACTAATGCACCAGCTGCGTTCCAGAGATACATGGAAGGTGTATTAGAGGGCATCAGAGATGAGTGCTGTGTACCTTATTTGGATGATGTCCTCCATTACTCAAAAACATTTGAGGAACACGTAGACCATCTGAGACAAGTTTTCTGCAGAATGCGACAACATGGCATTAAACTTCGGCCAGACAAATGTGAGCTTTTCAAGAGACAAATTCGTTATCTTGGGCGAATGGTTTCAGGAGAAGGTATTCAGATGGATCCAAAAGATTTGGAAGCTGTAATAGCACTGAAGGAGAAGAAACCCCACACAGTCTGAGAAGTTTGGACATTACAAGGTTTCCTTAGTTACTACCGATCCTTTATCCAAGACTTTTCACGAGTGGCAAAACCTCTGTTTGAACTGCTTTAACGCTCAGCTGATACAAGTAAAACCAACAAACTCCAGACCTCTAAGGGTCGAGGTTGTAAAATTAAAGAAACACAGGTCAGCTTCCCTCTTGCACACATGTGACATGGAAAGCGGAACACCAGACTGTATTATCCAAGTTTGTGGAGATACTGACTAATCCGTCCATTTTAGCCTATCCCGACTTTGTTTGTTCATTTATACTTCATACAGATACGTCAAATGAAGGACTCGGAGCAGTTTTATATCAGTCCCAAAACAACAAGCTGCGCGTTATTGGATACGGATCCAGGACCTTAACACCTCCTGAAAGAAACTATCACCTTCATTCGGGTAAACTTGAATTTCTGGCACTTAAGTGGGCCATTTGTGATAAGTTTCGGGACTATCTGTATTACGCACCAACATTCACGGTCTATACAGATAATAACCCCCTGACCTATGTTTTGAGTTATGCAAGATTAAATGCTACAGGTCACAGGTGGGTTGGAGAGTTAGCCGACTTCCACTTTGATATCAAGTATAGACCGGGGAAAAGGAATGCTGATGCTGATATGTTATCCAGATACCCAGTAGGCCTTGAACAATACATGAAAGATCACACCGAGACAGTGTCACCTGAAGTAGTGTCTGCAATGTGGCAAGGCAACAAAGCAACACAAAGCAATGATGTTCCCTGGATTGCTGCTTTACAACTTGCTGATGAAAATGATGAGGCTAACTTACCTGATGGTGCCATGTCCATTATGCCTTAAAACACCAGAGCAACACAACAAGAAGATATAGCTATTAAAGAGCTTGTGTCATTGAAACAATGAAACTGGAGTCCAAATTAAAAGATAAAAGAACCATGTGTAACGAAACAAGGAGACTGTTGTACGAGTGGAACAAGTTAGTTATGGAAAACGGACTACTTATCCGGAAAACAAAACTAAACAAACAGCTAGTTCTCCTAGAAAAATTCTAACCACTAGTGTTGAAGAGCTTGCATGACGACATGGGCCATGTCGGTCCTGACAATGTGATACATCTTGCTCGAGAACGCTTTTACTGGCCGAACATGCAACAAGACATTGAGGATTATGTAACAAAGAAGTGTCAATGTATTAAACAAAAACATCCCAATGTCCCACAGAGAGCTCCAATGGGATCCATCACAACTAGTGCGCCATTTGAGTTGGTCTCTATTCATTATTTGCTTTTGGAGTCAAGCAAAGGGGGATACGAAGAGATCCTGGTTGTCGCTGACCATTTCAATCGCTTCGCACAAGCGTACCCAACAAGAAACAAATCCGGAAAGATAGTAGCTGAAAAGATATTCCAAGATTTTATTCCTCGCTTTGGGCACCCAGAGAAACTACATCATGATCAGGGACGTGAGTTCGAGAATAGCTTATTCCAAAGATTACAACAACTCTCAGGGATTTCTCACTCACGTACCACTCCCTACCATCCGCAGTGCAATCCAGTGGAGCGACTGAACCGCACGCTTCTCCAGATGTTACGTACACTACAAGAGGAGAAAAAGAGTGACTGGAAAGATCATCTGCCACAAATTGTGCATGCATATAATTGCACGAGGCACGAAGCAACAGGACGCCCTTCTTCCTATTATATGGTAGGGCTCCACATCTGCCAGTCGATTTGCTCTTTGGCACTAGGAGAGAAACTGAAAACTACAACCATCAAACCTTTGTTAAAAAGTGGGCTGAAAGGATACGTGTGGCGTACCAAATAGCTGCCAACAACAGTCAAAAGTCTTCAGCTAAAGGCAAAAAGCAATATGAAAGACGTGTCAGAGGTGTCGCTCTCCAGGTAGGTGATAGAGTCCTGGTTAAAAACCTCTCAGAAAGGGGAGGTCCAGGTAAACTCTGCTCACACTGGGAGCAAGCGGTGTACCGTGTGATTGAAAGAGTGGGAGATGGACCTGTTTACAAAGTACAGCCAGAGAGGGGTAACAAAACCATGCATGTGCTTCACAGAAACCTGTTGATGCCTGTCAATGATCTACCTCTGGAGGACGAACTTCCTGTGAGAGAACAAACAAAACAGAAAAGAAGGCGACAAACTGAAAGACGTGAGAATGAACCTGAAATGCATGACTCCGAAGAAGAAGAAGAGTTTACTTACCACCATAACCTCCGGAGCAGAATCTCGTGTTATGGATTTGTAAACCCACAACAACTACGGTCTAACCAAACCCAAAATGAATAAGAACATGTGGTTACAAGACAGAACAAAGAAAACCAAAATAATCTGAGTGCAACAGCTGAAGAGTTCTGTCCTTCTGCAAGAGAAGCCATTGTTAGTGAAAGAAATACTGTTGAAACTGACGAAAGATCTGAAATGTGTGAAAGAGATCAGGATCAGTTTGAGATAGAAGAAACCAGAGGGGAAAACAATGTACGGAGATCAGAGAGAAGAGGGAGACCAACAGAAAGACTAACATATGAGACACTTGGTCAGCCATCATACAACTGTTGGAGTGCAGGTGTTATCCCGCTGCTATTCAACCAACCCTTCACAATGACACCTGGTCTACTGCCATTTCCCTATATTCCATATCCACATCTGTATCAGTAGTACACTCCCATACAATGAGACACACAAGAAATTGTTAATGTCAGGAGACTTTTTTTAAGTGAGGGAGAGTGTAGAGAGGTGAAAAACAAGGCAATAGCAAATTAAAGCAATAATTAAGAAAATAGGAAAATAGACACCCCAACATAATTTTTATTTTTGTATCTTTAATTTCTCATTGTAATAAGTCTTTAGTGTCATCAGTTAGTCCTATGTAATTTTACACACAACCGCTAGAGGCGCTGTTGTGTTGGTGGCATAGAGAAGGTTGAGCACACAAGAAGAATAAATCTTTCTGTTAGACGTTAATTCATTCATTCATTCAACCTTTATGTAGTCAAGTAAATCTTATTGAACCTCATGGGCTCATTTACGAAAGCGACCTGCTAAAACTAAAGAACGATGAACAGCAATGGTAGAATTTCCTTAAACAATAAACAAACAATAAACAATAAACAATAGAAAACAAAAAAGAGAAAAAACAAAAGAAAGAAATACTTTTTTTTTTTTTTTTTAAACAAAGTATCAAAAAACGAGCAAAACATAAGGTAGACGTATAAAATCAAAGACAGGAACAAATCTGCATTGGTTTTTGCCAGGATTCCAACAGATTCTGAAAACCATTTAGAGAAGTCAAGGTCGAGAGCTTCAGATCTTTTTGTAAGATATTCCATGAAGCAGGAGCAGAGTAGGAGAAGGCCCTTTTTCCAAGTTCAGTCCTCACTGACGGAACACTGCAGGTAATCATGTCCTGAGAGCGCACACTGTAGCTGCACTCACGCAAAGACATGTAGGAGGAGATGTATGAGGGCAGCAGACCAAGAAGTGATTTAAAGATGAAAATGTACCAGTGGAAGAGTCTGCGTGAGGTTAATGATGTCCAGTTAACCAGTGAATACAGGGTGCAGTGGTGGGTATGATAATCACAGCCAGTTATGAATCTTAGTGCACCATGATAGACAACATCCAACATCCGCAGGGTGCTTGTAGGAGCATTCATGTAGAGAATGTCACCGTAATCAATGGAGTGAAGGAAAGTCACAGATACAAGGCGTTTCCTAACATTCAGTGTTAGACATGATTTGTTTCTGAAAAAGAAACCCAGTTTAACTTTCAGTTTCTTCACTAGGTTTTCCACGTGGAGTTTAAATGAGTTTAATGGAAGCTCAACGTGTGTGTCTCATCTTTTCTGTGTCACAGTATCACACGTTGAGAGAAGATCATCTTATACATTACCCTCCACCATCCAAGGTTGCAGGGTAACACATACATTAGGACAAATAATCAAATATCTGCTAACTTTCTTCTGCAAAGGAGCACCAGGCAGGGATGTCCACTCTCCCCCTCACTGTTTGCTATTTACATTGAACCGCTAGCCACAGCAATCAGGCAAACTACAGAAATTAAAGGCATAAAATGCAAGAACATAGAGCACAAAATCAGTCTATATAATGATGATGTGTTGCTCTTCCTCCAGCATTCACAAACCTCCATCTCTCAGGTTATTGGATTGATAAACTCTTTTTCAAGAGTTTCAGATTACTTTATAAATTGGCTGAAATCCACATTTCTACCAACTAATTGCTTTTTCAACAATTCACTTACTATACAACTGCAGTCAGGGAATATTACATACTTGGGTATCAAAGTCTCTCATAAATTGGCCGATTTAACTAAACTAAACCACATCCCACTTTTAAAGAAAAGCGAGGATGATCTTGCTAGATGGAAATTTCTACCCTTGTCTTTCATGGGAAGGATTGGTTCAATAAAAATGATGGTTTTGCCTAGAATAAACGGTAACACTTTATAATAACTACACATTATTTAGCCTTATTTAAGCATTGATAAACATATAATTAACATTGAAAACATCATTAATTAAGGATGATTTACACTTAATACATTATTAATTAACACACTTGTTAACACTTTATACATAAAGAATTATGAGTTCCAAAACATACGTACTCAATGTTTATTCATGCTTAATAACTCGTTAAATAATGTTTGATTTCACTATCTATTAATCCTGCAATCCATCATTAATTAAGGTAGTTGCTAGTAGTTACTTAAGTGTATTTGTGAACCCTTCTAAAGTGAAGACTATTCATTCTTTATTAAGGTTTTCTTAATGTTGAATAAATCCTAAATGCTTCGGCCTTCCCAAATGAACTGCACTTCGACAGATCCTATTTGTAAAAGTGTAAACAAATAAACAAAATCAGTATACCTGCTTTGAGAAGGGGCAGATAAGATTATTTTCTTCTTCTGCTTCCTTTCATTTCATGTATTGTTTTATTTCTTGTTGTTTTGTAAATAGTTTTCTTGTGTTTTTTTGATCTGGAATGAATAATAAATAAAAAAAACGTTGTACCATGCGGGAATTGAACCCATAAGGTTTGGGATGGAAGGCGAACGCTTTTTCCAATGACCTATCCAGGCATGTCAGTTTAGCTTGGTGAACTTCTCGTTTAAAAGTGGGCGGTTCGTTCGAACCCCCGAACCCCCCTTGCCTACGCCATTGCATTTCATTCTGCTTTTCAGCAGTTCCTTCGTTTGAAGCCATTTGATGAGTCTCAATGCTTTTCTTTTATTCATCTCACCATTAATAAGCCTCCTTAGTATGGTGAATTTTCTCATTGTTGTTGATTTCACCGTCTTCCTGTAAAAAAACAAAAAAGCTGTGAACATGTCCTGCGTCGTGACGTTGTCAACAATCGAGACGTCATCAACAATCGACAGAACAAGCAACACTATTGTCACGTGTTTACCACTGCTGCCAAATGTGTGAGGGAAAATCAAAGTAAATATGCCTAGAGCCAGTCGAAAAGTTATGCGTACTGGCGCTACCAGCAACAAATAAGGTGCCAGTAAAGAGATGGAACCACCGGAGGACATTTATACTGATTTTCGTATGCTGTTGTCCATATTGTACAGTTAACAACATAGTACAGTTGTACAATAATCCTGCTATTTCTTTGTCAGATGTTAAATTACTGTAACTGACAGATGTATGTTTTATTGTCAGATGTTAAATTACTGTAACTGACAGATGTATGTTTTATTGACTTTTAGAAAATGTTAATACAAACCTGTTTTTGGTATTCCACGTCTCCTGCTTTGATTTTTGTCTGATTTCAACAAGTGAAAAATTACTTGTGGTTATTTAGGATTTATTCAACATGAACAAAACCTTAATAAAGAATGAATAGTCTTCACTTAAAGCATTACATCACTGACAGGCAGCGTTAGCTACTGTGGCTAAAGTTGCAGCAATGATGGATAACATTACCACAACTAACAAACACGTAAATACAGAGTTTATTAACCTTACCTTAAGCTATATGTTGTAATTTACCCTCTATAAATAAACGTGACGTTTCAAATCTCGAGGGAGAATCGACCCAGAAGAAGAAGTACAGATATGTTGCGTCAATACCTCTTTTTTGTTCGACTGCCCCTAGTGGTCTGGAGCACTTCCGTTGTAGCTTTTTCTATTTGCAGCCGTATTTTTAAATTTGCTGCTGTTTTTTTAATCTGCAGCCGTGTTTAAAATTTGCAGCTGTTTTTTAAAATTTGCTGCTGTTTCTTAAAATTTGCAGCTGTTTTTTTAAATTTGCTGCTGTTTTTTTAAATTTGCAGCCGTGTTTATTTCTTGCAGCGCGTTTGCACCCCTCAGCCACCGTAAATTAACCCTGTTTGAGAGAGAACATCAGAAAACAAACAATTATTGGAGGCAATCAACTGTTTCAAATCCTTTCTCTTCAGATGTTCAAGATGAGCGAACAACAAATTTAGGTTATTTAAGTAATGAGAGTTTGAGAACTTTCCTTCTGTTTCAGCAAGAGAGGAGCTGTCCAAGTCGGTTTCAGCATTGGAGAGCTCCTGTTTCTCTTGAGCGTATGCATTCACTTTAAGCACACACACAGCTTCAGCTTTTGTGTCAGTTAGTTCCTTGTAAGGTTTAATCATGTTAACATGACACAAACGAGTACCACGACGTCTGTCAGGTATAGAAATAATGTAGTCACTATCAGACAACTTTTTCATGACAACATACGGTCTACAATAACAAGCTTGAAGGCTCGTGCCAGGGACAGTAAGTAAAGTTAATACTTTGTCTCCCGGTTAAAATTTTCTATCCACAGCATTCTAGTCAAAGAAGGACTTCATTCTTGCCTGTGCTTTTTTCATGTTGTCTTGAGCTATTTCACCAGCACATTGTAGTCTAAACCGAAACTCGTTGACGTAATCCAACAAGTTTCTATCTGTGTTTTCACTTAACCATTTTTCTTTTAATAACTTCAGTGGACCACGAACATTGTGAGCAAACATGCAGGTGTGGTTATTTTACGTACGGGGAATACTTCAGGAAACCTGGTTGAGGTACACATTACAGTAACTAAAAATTTGTTTCCAGACGTCCTTGGCAAAGGCCCAACACAATCTACAATTATGCGTTCAAAGGGTTCTAAAACAACGGGTATTAGATACAGGGGTGCTGGTGGGATTGTTTGATTTGGTTTCCCAGCTATTTGGCATACGTGACATGAACCACAATGACGTACAACATCTTTTTTATTCCCGGCCAAAATAAATGGCGAAGTATTCAATCATAAGGTTTTCTGACCTCCAAATGTCCAGCTAAGGGGTTATCATGTGCTAAGCACAAAACTTTAGCACGGTATGCTGTAGGGAGCACAATCTGCATGACATTATGCCAGTCCTAATCCTGTGGGACGGTTAAAGGTGTCCACTTATGCATTAATATGCCATGCTTTAAAAAGTCTTTAAAAGTCTTTCTGGTCTTGAGCCGGAAAAGGGTAGCATGCCTTCTCCAGGTCGGGGAGGAGGTCCTACCCCAAGTGGAGGAGTTTAAGTATCTCGGGGTCTTGTTCACGAATGAGGGAAAACTGGAGCGTGAGATCGATAGGCGGATAGGTGCAGCGTCCGCAGTGAAGCGGGCGCTGTACCGGTCTGTCGTGGTGAAGAGAGAGCTGAGTCAAAAGGCAAAGCTCTCAATTTACCGATCGATCTACGTTCCCACCCTCATCTATGGTCATGAGCTTTGGGTTATGACCGAAAGAACGAGATCTCGGATACAAGCGGCTGAAATGAGTTTTCTCCGCAGGGTGTCTGGACTCTCCCTTAGAGATAGGGTGAGAAGCTCAGTCATCCGGGAGGGACTCGGAGTAGAGCCGCTGCTTCTCCACATCGAGAGGAGCCAGTTGAGGTGGCTCGGGCATCTGGTTAGGATGCCTCCTGGACGCCTCCCTGGTGAGGTGTTCCGGGCATGTCCCACCGGGAGGAGACCCAGAGGAAGACCCAGGACACGCTGGAGGGACTATGTTTCTCGGCTGGCCTGGGAACGCCTTGGGATTCCCCCAGAGGAGCTGCTCCAAGTGGCTGGGGAAGAGGGAAGTCTGGGCCTCCCTACTTAGGCTGCTACCCCCGCGACCCGACCCCGGATAAGCGGAAGAAAATGGATGGATGGATGGATGGCTTTAAAAAGTAACCATTCCTGGGGGAGTTTGAGTCATCAGGTAAGGTGTCATTAAAGAAAGTTTTCAGGGTGTCATCTTTCTTTTGTAAGTCAATCAGCTATTGTCTAGACAGTGAAAATGTTACTTCATCTAAGTTATTCACGCTCACTTCTGATTTTTCAGAAACTTCTTGTCTCTCATCGTTCATGAAGCTGTTGCTTAAAGGAGAAATGTAATCAAATCTGAAAAAATCGATATTACAAGAATTTCATATAGTAAACAACACACATAAACATACTTAGTATGCTTTTTTCAAGTCAGTAGCTTAAAGAAATAGTTTTTTACATTTTTCCTGCTACATGCCGAAGTACAGTGATTTCTGTAGTAATTTTCTGGACGCACTTTTATGATGTAATTAAGACCTCCTTTGCTATCTTACAACACTGAAGCTATAAACCTATCATTACTGTCCTCTTGTATGCCATTTAAAATGGAAGCAGAAGACTTTTTTGAATCTGAAGGATATCACTTTAGTTAATAATAATTATAATAATAATAAACTTTATTTGTATAGCACCTTCCTACAATGCCTTGCATTGACCAAGGTGCTTAACAGGATAAAAAGATGAATAAACTGGAACAATAAAACAATGAAAATAGAATAAGAAACAACAGCAATAAAAGAAGGCAATGGAAATAAAAAATGCTACATACTAAAATAACACAAGTAATAAAAGTTACACACTGAAAGCTTTTTTGAACAAGTGGAAATAAAAAGGCAATGGAAATAAAAAATGCTACATATTAAAATACCAAAAGTAATAAAAGTTACACACTGAAAGCTTTTTTGAACAAGTGGGTCTTCAGTCTGGTTTTGAACAGAGTCAGATCAGAGGTGGCACGCAGCTCAAGGGGGAGGCTGTTCCAGGCTTTTGGGCCGGCAACAGAAAATGACCGGTCTCCCCATTGTTTGTACCTTGAGCGAGGCACCTCCAGCAGGTGTTGACTGGCAGAGCGTAAAGCTCTGCCGGGCTGATGGGCTTTCAAAAGTTCTGAGATGTACAGAGGAGCAAGTCCATTCAGAGTTTGTCAAAAACAGTTTGGTGATTTAGTGCATTAATGGGCATTTCTATCCTGGAAATACGAATAGCCGTGCATTAGCCACAGCATTCTAACGTTAGCATGCTAGTGCCGTATGCTAACGTTAGCATGCTAGCGCCATATGCTTACGTGGAAGTGGAGGTGTTGAAAATGTCCTGAATCAGTTAACAATGTCTTGTTACGCTCTGTCTTCCCCAGAACATAGTAGGATCTAAAATGATTTTAAAGATGAAGGAGCAAGTTGAAACATGCTGTCTCCCTCCTTGCTAGCAGGCTCCATTGGGAGCTGCCTGGCTAACTAACTACGGTGGCCCTACACGGCCAAAATTCTACAGCGGCCGAATGCACAGGAGCGGTAAAAATACAATATAAAATTTTAAAAAAGTTTTAAAATCGATTTTGGGGCTTTTAGAATCGATTCTGAATCGCCAGGACTAAGAATCTTGATTCTTTAAAAAATAGATTTTTTTTGCTGCATCCCTAATTGCTACACACTGAAACCTTTTTGTCCACAACTAGATACACACACTAATATTACTGTATGAGGGACGACCGTGGCACTGCCTACGTCATATTCAGGGGACGGAGAGCAGGCAGGGGGAGGGGGGTCAAAAACACCAGATGAGAATTTTTTCACTTTGCAAAGTCTAAATTTGAGTTAGGATGACATTTTTGACTTGTGAAAATTTATCAAAAAGCTTATTTTATGCTTTTCATTAGACTACTATTAGCTTAAAACACTTTTCATTTCTCCTTTAAATCAACATCTTCCTTCTTGACTTCTTGTTTACGTCTGTGAGTAACTCGGGTTACTACACACGAAGTAAACACATCAGGGAAAGTACAAGATAGCTCGTCTGGCTGGGTACATAGCACAGGAACAGGAGTTACTTCAGGAGTAACTAGCACACGTCCTCCAGCTAAATCGTTTCCCATGATCATGGAGATACCAGAATTAGGAAAACTTGGTCGCAACCCCACTACGACTTCTCCAGAACATAGTTCTGAATAAATCACTACTTTGGCTAGAGGCACATTAAAATCTAACATGCCAAAACCACGTATAGGTAGCTTGTTTTTAATCATGTTACTTTTTTCCAGAGGCAGTATACCTTCTAGTATGAAGGATTGAGAGAAGTCTGTATCACATAGGATTTTAATGGGTACCTTTTTACCAGCATGAGATTCAGAGATGAACCCATCCATAATAAAAGGGTGAAAACCGTCACTCTTAGGACCTGTAGTAGAAGACAACTGATTATTCGGGGTTTTAATTAGTGCTACCGATTTTGTTTCCTTTCTTTTTAATTTAGGACAATTTATGATGACATGTCCTTCTATTTGACAGTAGAAAAAGACCACCACTCCATCTTTTGAAGCCCTCTCATGCCCAAAAGATGTTCCAGTATCACTACGCCCTATCACAGATGTACCAAACTCTTTGTGAGTTGTAGCAGGTCCTCTTGGCTTGAACGTGAAACCGTTACCTCTAGACCTGGAAAATCTAGAAGACTGAGAATTGTAGTGCTTAATTTTATCAGTGGTGGGTGATTTATCAAAGGCAGAATGCTCAAAACTGAGTTTGTGTGTCAACACATACTCATCTACCCAGACTACAGCTTTAGAAGCTTCTGATACTTTGTGTTCATTCAAATAAGTGGTTACCCTGTCTGGTAAACACTTCTTAAAATCCTCTATTAATATCAACTGCTTAAGCTGATTAAAACTGGACACGGAACTTGCTGCACACCAACGATCAAGGAGAATCTATTTTTCTCTCATATAATCATGTAAGTTTGACTCTCTAATTTTTTAACTTCCGGAACTTTTGCCTGTATGCTTCCGGAACTAATTCATAAGCTCGCAGTATAGTTTCATTTACTTTTACAAAATCACTGCTGTCTGCTATTGAAAGAGATGTACAAGCATCCTGAGCTTTTCCTGTTATAACTTGCATTGTACCAGTAATTTCCAAACATCTTCTGGCCAATTAAAAGAATGTGCAGTTTTTTTTCAAACAGGAAAAAATATTTGTCTACGTCACTCTCATTAAATTGTGGTACAAGTGGAATATTTTTACTCACATCAAAGTCACGATCTGGAGGCTGAGAAGGATTGGTTCCTCGTTCCAGCTCCTTCAGGCAAATTTGAGTATCCAACTCTGCTTTCCGTTGCTCAAACAAAATTTATTTTTCTCTCAGAGCTGTCTGTTGCACAAGCTCAGCGGCCCTTAAGAGAGCTTCATCTTTTCTTGGATCAGTTTTGTTCTCCATTCAATGCATTTCTAGTTCGAGCTCTTTCAAACGCACCTCTTTATCCACACCATAAGAGGAGGGAGATCCTACCGGACTTTTAGGCAACGTTGCAACAGGCAAAATTCCTATTTGTACTAAAGCAGTGATCAATTCACCTTCAACTGTTTCATGCCTAGTGCATTTATCCACAGTGACCTTGAAATTATCTGCCACACACAATAACTGCTCCTTTGTACAAGTAGCTAAAACCTCCACTGTGGGTAATGGTGGGCCACCGATCGCTAGGGAGCGCTAAAGCGCTAATCCACTTATAGCGTTCCTAAACAATTTGTTAGCTTTACAGGAGATTGACTAACTTTTATAATTCATAAGCGGATTTGTGCTATTTTTATTTAAAATGCAGTACCGCTAATAACTAATTATCTATCAGTAAAAACGAAAAAACTTATTTACGAGCTCGGACGACTGCTAACAGACTATATCCTGTCAGCGTCGGATGTGGTCCGTGACAAAAAAGCGTCCCCCTCAGTCTCTTGGTGTATGCTCTCTCTCTAGCAGTTAGCAGCCAGTGTGTTACTCAGCAGTCTTATTGCTTGTTTTCGAAGAGTCAGACGAAGACTTTTTAACATGGAGGGTGAACTTGTGGATGTTTCTCAGTGGCCTACGCGACGCGTCTGGATTTAAAAAAGTTCGCCATTAGCACTCTTCAAAATGGCGTCCGCGACGGCCACAGAAGCCAGGATTTGACAACAAAACACGGTAAAACAATTATTTATTTGCTGATAAAAAATATATTTCATAGCTGACGTTATAGCCCAAGTTTTTCTGAGCTTGGGAGTTTCATGAAATGGTCAAATCTGCTGGATTTAAAAAAGTAGTTCACCATTAGCACTCTTCAAAATGGCGTCCGCGACGGCCACAGAAATTAAGAACATAAAATAGCTGACAGGGCAGCAAACTTACATACTCAGGGAATCACAAGGAACTCAGGAGACAGAGGCAACAGGAGACAATGCCAGGACAACGATAAACACAGAGATACAGACTTATTTTTGATTTGATTTGATGTTTATTCATTCATTTTAAAAGAACAATACAAAACAGTTTCATCAGATACAAGAATACAAGTAGGATAAAATGAAAGGAGCAGAAAGAAGATGATATATTATTATTATATCTGCCCCTTATTTCACAGTTTGTTCAACCAATGATAACCTTCAAACTACATCACAAAATGAATAACTCTACTAAATTTTTCTAACTGTAATACACAAACACACTAAGCTACATCATAAGTACAACATAAGTACACAAACACACTAAGCTACATCATATATAGTTTTTGAGCAAGTCCTTTTTGACCTTTTTCTTAAATGTATACATTGATTTTGCATTTTTAACATCACTCTCCAGAACATTCCACAATCGAACTCCCTGAATTGAGGTAGACCGTCCCTTTAAGCTGGTTCTGAATTGTGGTTTTTCTACAACTACCTTATAATGTTTTGCTACTTTGATACTTTGTAAAAAAAAATCAGTATTTCTCTCTTATGTTTGTCTATTGTTGATTGTTTAAGGAAATTCTACCATTGCTGTTGTCATCATTCTTTAGTTTGTAGCAGGTCGCTCTTGTAAATGAGTCCACGAGGCTCAATGAGATGTACCTGTCTAAATAAAGGTTGAATGAATGAATTTACAATCTAACTAATAAAGATTTAAATTTTTGTCCAAAAATACAAACTTATCCACATTTTCTGTCAAAGACACAGATCTATTTGCAGTGAATATCTCCAGCGGTGGAGAAAACTGCTCACTAACAACAGGTAGCAGGAATAAAGGGGAAGAACTTCACTAATATTGTAGTGTGGCTGTATTTGTGACCAGCCACAAGAAATGTAGGAACAAGTCGGCACACTCTAACTGTGAAAAAAATCAATAAACCTTCAACTTCTGAGAAATTAGTGAAAATCGTTTTTTTCCAAAATATACTAGCTGAAGTTGTGAAGAAACCATCCCATGCTTTAAAAAACACTTTAGAAGTGTTTAAACCGATAAACTTTGTGTTAGAAATCAGTTTGTTTTCAGAGTAAAAACAAGCCGCAGTGATTTGCGTACTGGGGGCGGGGACCCTCACAGCTGATTAACATGCGGACTTGTTTGGCTGGTATCGGAGCTTTTGTCATTGGTTTTGGCCAATAATCTGCAGCTTTGAAAGAAGCACATGGCTACTTAACAGCTATAGATTGCCCAGTGAACACAAGGAACAAGGAAAATAAAGCCGATCAAAGCTGTCAGAGCTGCAGCTGTTTTTCCTACCGACCCGAGGGAAAAAAGAGGCTTTTACTGCGTTCGCAAGCAAAACGCAAGCAAATCAGTTTCCATCCATACATAATACATCCATCCATCCATACATATGTCCATCCATCCATCCACTATCTTTATTTCATTAGACAAAGCAGACACGCATAATCACCGCGCAATGCGCCCCTCCAGCCGTGGTCTGTGTCCAGCCGCGCATTGCGCAATCACGCGCGTTGGATTGGCTTTAGGTTTTACAAATCGCAGCAAAGAAACTAACATTTAAAGCACGATAATGGTGCACCAATTATGCAGATTCAACTGGCCGTTTGAAAAGGTAAAATGTACAGTTAAGATGGGATGGATCAGCAGTTCACGCTGCTGTCAGCTGCTGTCATCCAGTGGCGGTTCTAGACCAGTTGTACTGGTGGGGCCAAGCTGGGGCCAGAGGTTTTGTCAGAGGGGCACGTTCATCAGATGAACGTTGTTACCTGTATATAATTTTGGACTGAGAAACTGAACCAAGACTTCACCTAACAGTTATTTTCATTATCATTTTATTTGCTTATTAATATATTTTATTCAGTCAATACAAATACTGTGTAAAATGTTTTATATTTTTCTCATTTGATTTTTTAAACTGTTTTCTTTGGTTACAATGGTTAATCACTGCTTTAAAAAAATAAGAGTCAAGTAAGATTTTGAATCTGTATTTTTCTCCGATTATTTCTCCGAAATTATGTTTGTATTCTGCATCTGTCTGTTAGCAAAATATCTTATGAACAACTGAACAGATTTTGATTAAACTTTCAAGAAATAATCACTGAATGGCTCTCTACGACTGGTTGACTTTTAAAGTACATCCAATTCAATCAATGGTGTTGGTCTGTTAGCAAAATATCTCATGACCCTCTGGACAGATTTTGAAAAATCTTTCAAGAAATAATAAACGGATGTTTCTTTACTGCTGATTAACTTTTGGATATATTTGAATTGAAGATGGCTGTTGTCCGGTCTGGATTTTTTTATTTACGTCTTTTAAAAAAGGTCAAACCCTTTTTAAACCGTTGTGACTTGGAGAAGGCTGTTCATGCTTTTATCAGTTCTAGGCTCGATTATTGTAACGCTCTGTATGTTGGTGTGCCTCAGTCAACACTGAGCCGCCTCCAGCTTGTTCAGAATGCAGCAGCTCGCCTTTTAACCAACACGACCACATCACACCTGTTTTATTCTCACTACATTGGCTTCCTGTCCGTTTTAGGATAGATTTTAAACTTTTATTATTTGTTTTTAAAGCTCTGAATGGCCTCGCTCCTACTTATATAACGGAGTTGTTAAGTTTCCCCGCCCGCTCCAGGTCTCTGAGGTCAGATAGCCAACTCTTGCTCTCTGTTCCACGGACAAAATATAAACGTTGGGGTGACCGTGCCTTTTCTGCGGCCGCACCTCGACTCTGGAATACACTCCCACTTGAGCTACGCCAGATTACTGAACTTGGCCCTTTTAAATCAAAGCTTAAGACTTTTTTATTCAAACTGGCTTTTAGTAATTAAATATGTGGTGACATTTCTGGTTTTATTTTTGCTTTTATGTTGTGTTTTTCTTGATTTTTAATCTGTCTTTTTAAGTACTGCACTGTTTTTTGTTAAGCACTTTGGTCACCACCACCGTGGTTGTGTAAAGTGCTATATAAATGAATAAATGAAATAAATGAAATGAAATGGCTGCAGTAGGCAATTGAAATAAGCCAAACTCAAAAATGGTTATAATTCAGTTAATTTTACAGATATGGAGTTAAGTGATTGTTTGTTTAAAGTTATTTAAAGTTATTTTATATATTCTTTTAAATAATGGGGTGATATAAGATTTTTTTCTTCTTTCTGCACTCTTTTCATTCAATGTTTTATTTTTGATGAATGTTTTATTTTGTCTCTTTTAAATGAATGAATAAATAAATTAAATTAAATATTAAATAGCTTTACATCTGCTAAGTTCTTGGCATAAACCAACACAGACATGTTCCTGTTTTTAGTGTTTTACATGCTTTATATTGTAGCTGTATTATGATATGATGCGAAGCCACGGAGCTCCCAGGCGGAAGCTGAAACAGCTGCCGTAATCAGAGCGCCCAATCCGGCATGAAAAAGAAAAACACACCGCTGAAGTCCCTGAGATAGATGGAATGTCCGGCGTAAAACTAACTTGACCACGGTTTAATGTGACGCAGATGTGTTTATATAGCTCTGCAAACATTGAACGTTGTTGTCTTGCGGTGGTTCGGCGAGTGAACGGCGGCTGCTGCTGCCGCTTGTAGCTTCTGCATTAGCTGCGTGTTTAGCCAATCCATGTGTTGCTGTTGTCCGGCGGAGCAACGCGGGCGAGCGAGCGATCGGCGGCTGCTGCTGCGGCCTGTATTAGCTTCTGCTAGCTGTGTGTTAGCCAGGCCATGAGCTGGCCATGAGCTGGTGTTCGTGCGGCGGTGCGGCGCAATGACTGAGCGATCGGCGATCGATCTGCTGCTGCTCCAGGCTGAGACGTCCACAGAGTTCACAGAGCGATTCCAGCTAGTAATTTATCCATATGAGGCAATCCTGGAACAAACACAGTCCTCACAGCCGGCTGCCGGGACAACAGACCTACCTAACATGGCTGCCGCGGCATTTCCTGAAACGAACGGAAGTTGCGCAATTATGATTAAAAATGATCATTTTTATTAAAAATATTATTTATGAAGCCTTTAAAACAACCACAGCTGCAACAAAGTGCTGTACACATGAAATCAATAACATTTAAACACAAACAAAAAAAAGTTTTATTTTTTATTTTTTGTTTTTTTCATATTTTTATTAAATTATTAAATATGATACGTTCGTAGGTCCGGGTTGCCGTATGTCGAGGGTTACCTGTAATGAAAATATGTTTGAACCCAGTTGAATCAGTTTCTGTGTCCTCCTTAGATGTGACCCTTATTTTTTTGGGGTGGGCTGTAACAATAACTATGTGACACAACAATCAACATTATTATTGTGTAAAACATGTCACAATAACATAAAATACAATTGTTTTCTTGTTTTTTTTTTCAAAAGATCAAAAGGAATTTTGCCAGCAAAGCTGAAGTTCTGCACACCTTCTTAGGCAGAGTCTGTGTTGACAGTCAGTGCTGGGGGTTGGGGTTTAGGCAAATTAATGTAAATGAACAGCAATTGTTAACACCCCCAGGTAACACTTCTGGAATGGGGACATTCTTCTAAATCTTTGAGGCCTGTTTTCTCCCTAACCCTTATTTGCAGATTGCCAACATTGAAATGGCTGTATCTTCTTCATTTTTTTTTTGTGCCATGTGTTTGGCATCATTGGATAGCTTAGAACCCACACTTTCAGATTCTGTAAATAACTCAAAATTACCCAGGGGAGACTTGTTCCTGGTTTTGCCACAGCCAGTCTCATTTGGCCTCATTACTCACAACCTCTTCTTGGACCTTCTCCCACCTGTCCCCGGAAAAATTCAGAGTTCAGTCATGACAGATTTCTTAGCTACAGGTGATCTCTGGTGGATTTCCCTGAACAGGAAGAAGACAGCTGCTATCTCTGTCCCAGACTGGAAATAAAACACAAAGACGTAAAAAAATAGTTAATAAGATTATAACTTTAAATTCAAAAAAGTTCATTAAAGTTGCAGTATGCAAGTTTTCTAAAAATATATTTTTAACATATTTCATCACTCTGTCACTATCTCCTGACAGACTGATGTTAGACAAGTAATCTCTGAAAAAAACTATAGTCCCCTTGCTTCTCTAAAAGCATTTCTAAAAACCCACAGTGACCCGGCATTAACCAGCCAATAAAAACAGAGTTTTTAACCAGCCAATAAAAACAGAGCTTCTCACTTCTCATGTCCCTAACCCACGCCCCCGCCTGTCCCAGACCCAGCGGCCGCGCACATTCTCGTTCAAAGGATTGCAAAACGATGCAGGACTGTTTTGTATGTGACACAAATGTATTAAATTCCCCTTCTTCATCCCTATTCTGGACTTTTCTTTTTTCTTTTTGCCAAAAGTCAAGTGATCGCTTCCTCCTCCGCTGACTCCATGACTGAAATGATGAGGAAATGAATGAATTTGTCACGAGCGAATTAAACTCGGGTTCAACGTGGTTGCGCGAGGCTCTGCAGATTTCCTGGTGTTCTGGTGTGCTAGACCAGCGCTCCATGTTTTTATTTTATTTTTTAGAACGTTTTATTAACATATAAACAGAAAATCGTAGCGGCTGCGACAGGACATGCAGTGGAGGCGGAGCTATGGAGGCTGAGCTGAAGTTAAGCGAGAGCAAGGGGGAGGGACCAGAAACGTGTCTCTGTTCAATTTTTTTCTAAGTTCTAGCATGTTCCAAAAACTACATATTGCACCTTTAAAGGGGAGTGGTGGCACAGAGGTTAGAGACGGTGGGCCTGTGATCGGAAAATCGCCGGTTCAAGCCCGGTACAAACAACATCAAAAAATGTGGGTGGAAAAAGGTGAAACACCCACACCTGCCTCCACCCTCATTCACCCTTACTCTGGGTCCCTGAGCAAGGCGCTTAATCCCCACCATCTGCTCCCTAAATAGGTATCTCTTGAAAATGAGTTCTTGTGGCTCAATGAGACTACCTGGTTAAGGAAAAGGTTTTTAAAAAAATTAGATGATAATAATAATAATAATAAAAGAAAAATACCTCCTCTTGAACGGTTGTTATCAGGTGGTTGAATCTCTTGGTTATCATCATCATCATCATCATCATCATCATCATCATCATCATCATCATCATCATCATCATCATCATCAGGGCACGGCTTTAATCTGGTCCAGGGCTTGTTGACAATATCAGTTTTTGTAAGGATTGTACCTTCCTTGTCTGTTTTCCTACCTGTCTCTTGTTAATCATCCCCAATCTGTCTCATGGCCAGGTGTTAGTAATTTGTCTCGTCTTGTCTGTGAGTATATAAGCCCTGTTCTGTGTCTCAGTCATTGTCGGTACATCATCGGGTATCCCCCTGTGTCTCACCAGTTCTCGTCTCATGTAAGTGTTTTTGTTGCATCGTCAGCCGTTTATTTATATCATTAAAATATTTATGTTTTATATAACTCCTTGGCCTCCTCGAGTTTCTGTCTGCATATAGGTTATTTCCTGTTCAGCTCTGCTTGAAATCCAGACATTATGCAGCGACCAAGAACAAGACCCAGCAGACAAAAATTATTTCCTACCTGTCCTCTCAAGCCCACGGAGATAGATGAGACCGTGATCCGATGCAACGGTTTCCAGATCCAACCCGCGCTGGCTCAGGAGGACTTCTGCCGGGAGGTGGAAGTTTTGCCTTCTTCCCTCCTGGTCCTCGAAGAGAAACTAATGTCCCAGCTACGGGTGGACAGCTTGACCCATGAATCCAGTCCCCTCTCTTCCCCGGCTCAGTTTGGCTACTCTGGATGGACATTGGGAGAGGACGTGGAACCAGAGGACGAGCTCTGCTCCATTCCTGCCCCTCAGCCAAATCGTCGCCGCCAGAGTGGCCGAAAACAAACCCGGAAGCCATCCAATGCACTGATTCCAGCACCTTCTGCGGTTCCAGCTCGGCTTAACGGAGTCGAACTTCCTGAGGTCAGTCCCAGCATTTCCACGGGGGCGGGTCCTGTCGCCTCACCTTCCAGGGTTCCGGTAAGGGCAGGGCCCAGTGCCTCACCGTCACCCCGGGCGGTGCCTGTTCAGTTCAGTGAGACTGAGTTTTTCGAACCCGGTTCTGATGTCTTCATGGTCCCGTTGCCTCACCTTCCAAGTTTCTGGTGGGGATGGACCTTGGCCTCTCACCTTCACACAAAGCTTCCTCGAGACTCAGTTCTGTCCCCTCTCACTCCTCACCCCGTTCGTTTGGAGACAA
The DNA here is from genome assembly GCA_038048925.1 of Garcialebias charrua. Classification (NCBI taxonomy): domain Eukaryota; kingdom Metazoa; phylum Chordata; class Actinopteri; order Cyprinodontiformes; family Rivulidae; genus Garcialebias; species Garcialebias charrua. The sequence goes on along the minus strand of JBBPBX010001638.1, from coordinate 61,030 downwards.
GATGAAGGGGGGCCAGCCTGTCAATCAGTCAAAACAACAAATCTCCATAACTCCAGCAGAGGTCACCCCAGGAGAGTCTTCAGGGGTGATAGCTATAAAGAACCACATACATTCCAACCTTGAAAAACTTTTCTTCAGCCAAGGAAAACCCAGACTGTTCAAAACTATTTCTCTCACTGGTTGAAAAACTGTTATTGTCTGTCCCTGGTCTCAAATCCATTCCCTTTTACCACCAAATATTTATGGAGATAAGCTCCAGCTGAAGAGAAGCTTTAGTTTCTAATTTATTATCAGTCCCGGTTTTTTCCTCTGTCTCACCACCACCTCAGTCTCTCCAGCACCTACAGGGTCCTGTTCCGAGGGGGTCTTGGATGATGCCCCTCATATCACCCGTGATGAGGAAAGTCCTATGTCCGGGGAGGGTTCCCGGTCTAGTCCTGGACCACACTGTCGCCGCCGTGGCAGAGATCGATGGCAAAGAGGACCTACTGGCTCAGCGCCCGACTCGCCCGCAGAGAGACTCGTCAGCTTACTCATCGGCTGCAGACTCCTCGGCTGTAGACTCCTCAGCTGCCGACTACTCGGCTGCTGCAGATTCAATGGCAGACTCCTCAGCTGCCGCAGACTACTCGATGGCAGACTCCTCGGCTGTTGCAGACTCCTCAATGGCAGACTCCTCGGCTGCTGCAGACTCCTCGATGGCAGACTCCTCGGTTGCTGCAGACTCCACGATAGTAGACTCCTCGGTTGTTGCAGACTTGTCGTTAGCAGACTCCTCACCTGCTACAGACTCCTCGATGGCGGACTCCTCGCCTGCTGCAGACTCCTCGATGGCAGACTCCTCGCCTGCTGCAGACTCCTCGATAGCAGATTCTTCGCCTGCTGCAGACTCATTGGCTGTCTACGCCTCTACCACTACGTCCCAGCACTGCCGACACCTCTTCCACTACAGAGGGTCCAAGCAACGCAGACGCCTCTACCTTTATCGAGGGTCCTAGCACCGCAACGCCTCTACCACTATAGAGGGTCCCAGCGCCGCCGATGCCTCTACCACTACAGAGGGTCCCAGCAACGCCGACGCCTCTACCTTTATCGAGGGTCCCAGCGACACAGATGCCTCTACCTCTACCGAGGGTCCCAGCGTCACAGACGTCTCAATCCTTCCAGACGTCTCAGCGCCTCCAGACGTCTCAACGCCTCCAGACATCTCAACGTCTCCAGACGTCTCAACGCCTCCGGACGTCTCAACCCCTCCAGACATCTCAACGCCCGACTCCTCTTCATCGACACCCGACTCCTCTTCATCTGCTCCTGACTCCTCGTCATCTGCGCCCAACTCCTCATTTCTGGTATCTCTAGCCTTCCACGTTTTTGGTTCTGAGGGGTCCCTGGAGGGAGCTTCCCATGTATCCTGTTCCGGGAGGTTCCTGGAGGACGCCTCCTATGTATCCGGTTCTGGGAGGGTCCTGGAAGATACCTTCCACGTATCCTGTTCTGAGAGGATCCTGGAGGATGCCTCACACGTATCCTGTTCCGGGAGGGTCCTGGAGGACGCCTCCCATGTATCCTGTTCTGGGAGGGTCCTGAAGGATACCTCCCATGCTTCCTGTTCCGGGAGGGCCCTGGAGGGCGCCTCCCACACTTCCTGTTCTAGGTGGACCCTAAAGGGTGCCACCCACATCTTCTATTGTCCTAAGGCCTCGTCACCATCTGAAGCTCCTAGTGATGAATGGCCTCCCGGCCTTCCACCCGATCGGTCTCTGCTTGATATACGTTCTCCCTGTCCTCCGCCCGACCAGTCTCTGCCTGATGGACTGCCTCCCGACCGCCCACCCAATGGGTCTTTGCCTTATGGATGGCCCTTCAGCCGCCCGCCTGACGGGTCTCTGCCTAATGGATGGCCTCCCGGCCGTCCGACCAAGGTTGCTCATCGTCATTGACGGCCTCCCGGCCTCTCCCCCGAGATTGCTCTTCGTCATGGACGGTCGCCCGCCCAACGGGCATCTGAATGATGGACAGCCTCCTGGCCACCCACCCGACAGGTCTCTGCCTGATGACGACCTCCTGGTCACCCTTTTTGAACTTTTGATTATTTTTAGGTCTAGTCTTTGTGTTTTGTTTCCACAGTTCTTCTTAGTCTTTGTGCTTAGTTCCTATAACTTTTCTTAGGTCTAGTCTTTGTGTTTGATTTCCCCAGTTTAGTCTTAGGTCTAATCTTTGTGTTTTAGTTTCCACAGTTTTAGATTTAGTCTTTGTGTTTGGTTTCCACAGTTCTTCTTAGTCTTTGTGTTTAGTTCCCATAGCTTTTCTTAGGTCTAGTCTTTGTGTTTGATTTCCCTAGTTTTTAGTCTTAGGTCTAATCTTTGTGTTTTGGTTCCACAGTTTTTCTTAGTCTTTGGGTTTAATTCCCCCAGTTTGGTCTTTGTGTTTACTCCCAAGTCTCATCCTGCTAGTTTTTTTGTTTGTTTCTTGCCCTTGTGTTTCCCTCATGTCCCTTTGTCTTCCTCGTCGTGGGTCAAAACACAGTCTGTTCAGCGTTCTCCTGGAAAACTTCTCAACATAGATGTCATGCCTTAAATGACACCAACATGAAAAATGTGGTTGATATCTAACACATATTAGCAAATCTGTTTGTAGAAGTGTTTTTTAAAAAATGTCAAAAAACTATTCCAGATCTTACCATTGTAGAAAACATTTAAAACCGTACATATGTGATTGCATTTATTATCTAGTGCCACTAGAAAACAACAATAATTAACACAATACAATAAACTACAATTGTACAATGTTGAATAGTTTTTTGACTGGGATAAGACAAGATAAGTGATATTGTATTATTCCAGTTGTTGGTGAAGTTTCACTGAAAGTCACCTTTCTGGGTATTTGTGTTATAAGCGTA
>JBBPBX010001638.1:46432-57991 GCA_038048925.1 Garcialebias charrua | reverse complement strand
TTAAGTCACGAGTGAGCTTGCCCTCCAGGCTCGTAGCTCACGCGAGAGCCTGGGCAGCTTGCAGCCCATCGCAATGGGTTATGGGTATCGTAGTTCACGGGTACCGCCTACAATTCTTCAGACGTCCACCCCCCTTCTCGGGGGTGATTATGTCAACAATGAGCTCAGCTCAAGCACCTATCCTGGGGATGAGACTCAACTCGGTTCACTTCAGAGCGAGACTTTCAGAAAAGCGTTTATCAGACCTACAGCTCTGCTTGGCATGCATCCAGCTGAACAAGACGGTGACACTCAAGCTCTGTCAGCGTCTTTTGGGCTTAATGGTAGCAGGAGCTGCTGCAATCCATCAGGGCTTATTGAGAATGCGTCCTTTTCAGGTCTGGACACACAGACAACAGCAGCTCGCTCCCCCACCAAACGGGGGAGGGGGGTTTCAGAGTTGACGCAGACTGTCTGAAAGCCCTGCAGCCATGGGGAAATGCTGCTTCACTCAGCAGGGGTGTTCCACTGGGCAGAGTGTTATCTCTGACCCTTGTGACGACAGACGCCTCAAAGTCTGGGTGGGGGGGCATTTGCCAGAATCAGCACACCAGAGGTGTGTGGTCTCCACAGGAGGCACAGCTCCACATCAATCAGCTGGAGCTGAAAGCTGTGTTCCTGTCCCTCAAACACTTCTACAGGAAGGGTCTGATCACACGTCGGCTGTGTCTCAATTCAGGGGCTGCATCCTCATGAGTGCGCATTTGTCGGCCGCATACGTCCTTGCCCAGCGCGGAGGACTGTCCCAATTCGAAGACTCCTCCTCATGCGGCCGAGGAATGCGGCCTACTTCCTGCCGAAATCGAAGGATGCATTCGTGAATCCTTCAAGACAAAGGCTATCCCAGAATTCATAGCGCCAGCAGAGATTTCGCGGGGGGGGGACTTTCTGCGTGTAGTGTCGGGGCTGCTGCGTGTTGTTGAGTCATCAGCTCGTTTTAACAACAACCTCAGCGCGAATATTCATTCAACCTTTATTTAGTCATCTCAAACAACCTCAGCTCGAATATATCTCATTAAAGTTTAACTTTCAGGCCGAGGAGGAGGAACTGCAGCTGTATATAAAGATGTTTTCAGCTGTAAACAGTGTTTTAAACAGCATCACTTCACCAGCTTTGAGCTGACAGCCTTTGAAGTGGGTCGTTCTGACCCCACATTCTGTGCCATCATCTACCGTGCACCCAAATATAATAAGGATTTTATTAGTGACTTTTCAGACTTTCTTTCTGAGATAGTGACTGGATATGACCGACTCCAATTGGTTGGCGACTTCAACATCCATGTTTGTTGCCCAGACAAACCTCTGGTAAAAGAATTTTTAATTCTTATTGACTCTTTTAATCTGGTGCTTTCTCTATCTGCTCCAACGCACAATAAAGGTCACACTCTCGATCTTGTGCTCTCTTTGGGATTGCCTGTATCTAATCTGGAAATTCATGATTCCATCATCTCTGATCATATGCCAATAACGTTCCAGACTCTTCTTACATATGCCCCTGTTAAAACTCACACTCCTGCTCAGAGCTGTCGGATTATCAACTCCTCCACTGCTGGACAGTTCACTGAGGTTTTCTGCCAGCTCTGTCCACCTTCCTCAACTGATGCTGAGGATCTTAGCTCTTGGCTCCACTCATCCTGTCTGACTGTGTTAGATACTGTGGCTCCTTTAAAGACCAAACAGCCTGGATTTAAACGTGAACCCTGGCTTCAGAACAGAACGGCTCGAGCTGTCAGACAGGACTGTCGCCGAGCGGAACGAAGGTGGAGGAAGGACAAGCTGCAGGTGTCCCTTCAAATTTTTAAAGACTGTTGGCGCAATTATCAAGACACAGTTAAAGCAGCCAAAAAGGACTATTTTTCTAACTTGATCTCATCACACAGCCACAATCCACGTGTCCTTTTTAATACTATTGACTCTTTTCTTAACTCTCCACAGACACCTGGTTTTGATGCATCCACTCAGTTGTGCAATAATTTTATGCAGTTTTTTATTGATAAGGTTACCTCTATAAGGGCTTCTATCTTACGCCCAAACTCTGACCCCTCTGTGTGTGTTCCCTGCTCTGCTGCCTTCAATCAGTTTGAGCCGGTGACTGTGTCATTTTTAGAGGACATGGTCACTCAGATTAAACCTTCTGGTTCTCCATGTGATGCTCTTCAACCACACTTTTTTAAAGAGGTTTTCCCTTGTTTTAAACACTTGGTTCTTAACCTTTTTAACAGTAGTCTGTTATCTGGAGCAGTCCCTGCCAATTTTAAACATGCGGTTGTTGAGCCCCTGTTAAAAAAACCCTGTCTTGATCCCACTGTGTTGGGGAATTTTAGGCCCATCTCTAAGCTTCCCCTCCTGTCAAAAATCTTGGAAAAAATTGTTTATGCTCAGTTAAAATCCTTCTTGGATGCACATAACATCATGGATGTGTTCCAGTCTGGATTTAAAACTCTCCATAGCACAGAGTCAGCTTTGTTGAGAGTTTTTAATGACATCCTCCTGGCATGTGACTCGGGCGATCATGTGATCCTTGTGTTGCTGGATTTAACTGCTGCGTTCGACACAGTGGACCACAGCATTTTACTATCACGCCTACAGCACCAAGTAGGCATCGGTGGGACTGCTCTGGAGTGGTTGGGGTCCTATTTGGCTGACAGAACATTTTCTGTAAAACTTGCTGGGTTTGAATCATTTTCTGCTCCTTTGTCATGTGGCGTACCTCAGGGATCAATTTTAGGGCCATTGCTTTTTTCTTTATATCTGCTTCCTCTAGGATCGATTTTTAGAAAACACGGCATATCATTTCACTGCTACGCTGATGATTGCCAAATCTATGTGCCTTTGAAGCGGGTTGATGCCTGGTCCATTAAACCTCTTTTATCGTGTCTCGAGGATCTTAAAGCTTGGATGGCCCTAAACTTCCTGCATTTTAATGAAAAAAAGACTGAGGTACTTGTTTTTGGACCTAGTGGAGCTTGTTCGAGCCCTCCAGTTGATTTAGACCCCCTGACAATTTATGTAAAATCTACCATTACAAACCTTGGTTTTAAGATGGACAGTGATTTTAAGCTCGAGAGTCAAATAAGGGCCACTGTAAAATCTGGTTTTTATCACCTGAGAAAAATAGCAAAGGTAAAATCTATTCTCTCACGGCAACAGTTAGAAACAGTAATTCATGCCTTCATTTCATCACGGCTGGATTACTGTAATTCTCTTTATCTTGGAGTCAGCCAGTCCTCACTTGCACGTCTGCAGCTGGTGCAAAATGCTGCTGCACGTCTTTTAACCGGAACACGTAAAAGAGAGCACATCACACCTGTCCTGGCTTCTCTCCACTGGCTGCCCGTGTATTTTAGAGTTCATTTTAAAATTCTCTTGTTTGTTTTTAAGGTTTTAAACAACCTTGCCCCCCCTTATTTGGCAGAGCTTCTACACCATTACACTCCATCCCGGTCACTCAGGTCTGCTGACCAGCTGCTCCTGGTCATTCCACGGAGTAAGAGGAAGCTTCGAGGAGACAGGGCCTTCTCTGTTGGTGGCCCCGAGTTATGGAATGCTCTGCCTTTACACATTCGACAAGCTCCCTCACTGTCCATTTTTAAAACACGTTTAAAAACGCATCTATACTCATTGGCCTTCAACCCAACTGAGACTTGATTTTACTTCATGTTTATTGATTTTATCTGTTTAACTTGTCGTTTTATTGTATTTTAAAGTGAAATTTTAGTTCACTGTGTATTAGTTTGGTGGTCAGCGCTTTGTTTCAGCTGTGGCTGTGTTAAAGCGCTTTACAAATAAAGTTGATGATGATGATGATGATGATAACTACAGAAATGACTAAAAAAAATGTGTTAGCTGAATATACAGTATATTAGTGTTTCTGAGTTTACTGTTTTTGAAGAAATCAGATTATTTTACACGTGCGTAGCAAGGATTATCTGAGGGGCAATCTTCTAAAACCCAGAGTGGACCTACGAAATGCAAGTTATCCAGTAGCTCAGTTGATTAATCAACTTGCGATTGGTGCAGAGATGCTTTTCTCGAAGCTGGTTCGAATCTCACTCGGTACGATTAAAAATTATTTTACGTTTGTCTTTTTTTTTTATAAAAAAAAGAAGGAGTTTCACAAACTCCTTCCTTTTAATCTCAGTCCTCATTTTTTTATCCAATAAAAGACAAACGTAAAATAAGTTTTAACCGTACCGAGTGAGATTCGAACCAGCTTCGATAAAAGAATCTCTGCACCAATCGCAGGTTGATTTACCAACTGAGCTACTTGACAACTTGCATTTCATAGGTCCACTCTGGGTTTTAACAGATCGCCCCTTATAAGCTGATTTGTAATCAGTTCTTAACAAACAGTAAACTCAGAAACACTAATATATATACATGTATTCAGCTAACTAATATATTTTAGCGGCGTCCCTTCTCTTTCCACACACACAAAGCGCGCACACAAGAACTTCCCACCCACTTCAAGAGAACGCCCCACCCACTTCAATGCCGGCAAACCTGAAGGCTAGACCGTCCCATTTCAGCAGTTTCGCTCAGCCCACCCGGTCTTGTGAGTGCGTGGCCTACTCGGCCCAGCTAGGCTGGGTCCTCATGAGGACGCAGCCCCTGAATTGAGACGCAGCCAGACAACATGTTTTGATAAGATCAGACAACACGTGCAGGATTGCGCACGTCAACAGGGAAGGGGTGACACGATCCCCCCCCCCCCTCCTCCTGCTGACTCAGAAGCTTCTCAAGTGGTGCAGCTCACGAGTGCTGTCACTCAGAGCTACACACCTGTCAGGGGAGCTGAACTATGGGGCAGACACTCTCTCAAGAGGAGTGCCCCTCTCAGCAGAGTGACGTCTTCACCCACGTATCGTGACCAGTTGTGGACATGATACGGGAAAGCAGACGTAGATCTCTTCGCGTGCAGGGACAATGCCCACCTTATGTTCCATTCAATATGGGACGCATGGGCACCCCTGGGGCTCGACACGTTAGCTCACGACTGGCCAGCGTCGAAGCTGTATTACGCGTTCCCACCTGTCACTTTAATTCAAGCGAGACTGGAGCGTGTGCACAGGGGGGGCCTCTCACTGATTCTGGTGGTCCTAAGGTAGCCAAAGAAGGCCTAGTTTGCATAAGTGATTTCACTTTTAGCAGGAACACCATGGCAGCTTCCAGCACATAGGGACCTCCTGACGCAGGTCCACGGGCAGGTTTGGCACCCTCGCCCGGGCCTCTGGGCACTTTGGGCCTGGCCCCTGAGAGGGACCGGTTGCTAGCCTCTGGCCTACCCAGTAACGTGATAAACACAATACAGGGTGCCCATGCAGAGTCAACTCAGACACTCTATACACGAAAATTGCGTATTTTTGAGATCTGGTGTCTAGAGAGGAATATTACTCCATATTCTTGTAATTCAGCCTAGCTTCTCACCTTTCTGCAGGACCTACTAGAAAAGGGCCACTCCTTTTCCACTATTAAGGTCTTTTTATCCGTTGTTTCAAAGTGCCATGAAGGATGGGGAGGCAGATCACCTGGTGCCCACTCTCTCATGATCCGGTTCATGAAGGGTGTGCTGAGAAAAAGGCCTCCAAGTAGGGTTTCAGCCCCACAGTGGGACCTGTCACTCGTGCTGGATGCCCTCTGTGAGCCCCCATTTGAGCCTCTACTGCAGGGGTGCTCACACTTTTTCAGCATGCGAGCTATTTGTAAAAAAAACCAAGTCAAAAAGATCTACCCAATACAAAAATGCAAAACATATAATTATCTTCAAATGTATTAAGGATTATTTTTATGTACAATGTACCTATGTTGATGTACCTTGCATAACTGAATAAGCCAATATTGCACAACACATATAATAAATCAGGGGTCACCAACGTGGTGCCCGCGGGCACCTGGTCGCCCGTGGGCACCAAATGGGGCGGCCGTGGCATTGTGGTAATGGCAGTCGTCCCCCGATCGGAAGGTTGGCGGTTCGAATCCCGGTTCCCCACACCATGTGTCGTTGTGTCCTTGGGCAAGACACTTAACCCAGAGTTGCTCCCGGTAGGACTGGAAAGCACCTTGCATGGTAGTCTGCCGTTACCGGTGTATGAATGTGTGTAGCATTCAATGTGTGTAGCACTTTGAGATTTTCACTAATGAAAAGTGCATTATAAATTGAATTCATTATTATTATTATTATTATAATAAATGGGGTGGTGGTGACAGCAATATAGATTTTTTAAATTTTATTTAAAAAAAAGATGGTAGAAACTGATCCCCACCCCCTTCTTTATAAGAATCTGGTCTTTTACTTTAATAAATGTTAAAAAATCATTAGATATTTTTTACTTTATAATGTCATCTCTGAAAGCCCCCTCCAGCAAATCTAAAGTGGTCCACAGGCCACCAGTTGATAACCACAGTTGTAGCAGGTTGTTATGGCTCTGGACACGTTTAATTTAGTGAAGGAAGGCATAAAAATGTCTCTTTTGGTACGGAGAGATTTAATGTATACAGCGGTGCTTATACATTTATTTTACAGTCTGTCCCTGAACGCACCGCGAAAGTGTGTTATGCAAACGCTCGCGCTGCGGGACAGGGAAACATGCAGAGAACGGAGAGTAGTCAAAGAGGTTATGCTGTATGAAAAGTGTCTCGTATGATTTGAATAATGAAGCCACGTCAACTCCCAACCAGTATGTTTAAGCATGCAGATAAACATCATAGCGTCACTCACCCGGAAGATGGTGGCGGCGTTTCGCTTTGAAGTTGCTGCTGTCCGAACTGGGATTTTAGTTCCTCCACCTTTCTCTTTCTCAGCTGGCTTTTCCGTGGGAAGTCGATGTCGTATTTTCCATGAACAGTCCGAAATCTGATTGTTTTCGCTTAGTATGTTTCGCTGCGTTCCACCACTTCGCGCCATTGTTTTTCAGAAGCTGCATGAGCATGACCTAAAGCTCTCATCTGATTGGTTGCTGTGTATGTCAATCAAGTGACGGGATGTTTGATAGGCTAAAACTCAAGATTCAGTTGTCATCTGATTGGTTGCCCTGTATGTCAATCAAGTAACGGGATGTTTGATTGGCTGACAATTTTTTAATGTCACGCTACGGGGAAAAAATAATATTAATAATGTCACGCTGCGATCGACCAGTAATGCCTCCGCGATCGACCGGTCGATCGCGATCGACGTAATGAGCAGGTCTGCTCTACAGAGTATTAAGATTGACATGCTGTCCTACAAGACCGCATTGCTCTTAGCTCTGTGCTCGGCTAAGCATGTGGGTGACCTACATAAACTGTCAGTCCATCACCTGTGCACCCAGTTTGCTCAGGATGGGTCAAAGGTCACCCTGCATCCAAATCCCGCATATGTGCCAAAAGTCCCAACTTTAAATTACAAAAGTCTGGGCTTTGAACTGTCTGCTTTTCCTCCTCCTCCTGTCCTGAGTGCAGAACAGAGGCGTTTAAAGGCGCTCTGCCCTGTGCGGGCCCTGAGCACTTATATGGAGAGAACCAGCAGTTGGCGCAAAACAAACCAGCTGTTCATATGCTTTGCTAAACCGGTAGCAGGCTGAGCTCTGTCAAAACAGCGCCTCTCCCACTGGGTAAGAGAGGCCATTTCTAGAGCATACAGCAGCAAGAGTCAGCAGGTACCCAGTGGGGTACATGCTCACTCAACTCGAGGTCTAGCCACGTCTTGGGCCCTATTTAAAGGTGTTTCAGTAACAGAAATCTGTGCAGCTGCTAACTGGGCATCTCCAAACACGTTTATTAAAGACTGTGTAAAGTAAAATAAAGTTTGTGTTTTGAGTTTGTCACACGGCATAAATATGTGTTATTAATCACCCATATAAAACTGACTGATTAAAAACATTGTTTACCTTATAAAATTAAGTCTCAAAAATCATGAAAAAACATGATTTTGCCTTGCTCTAGAACGCTGGGGGCGTGTCAGCGCGTGGGCGTGGTTTCAGCGCAGTACTGCACCAGTGTCCTGCCCCCTGAGCTGACTGTGTGTGGAGAGGCAGACAAGGAGCAGCAGTAAACCTGCTCTGTTTTTATCTGAGTTCTGGCTGGCTGTAACACCAGCTCATTTTTCCAAGAGTTACGCTGTTTTTAGTGCACTAACAACTCTGGTTTTGTTTTTAAAGTTGAGGACACATAACTCCGCTGTTATGTGTTTAATAATAAGCGCTATTTTAGAAGATGAGCAGCGGACTCGCTGCACCCGGTCCGACCCGGTCACCTCGCATGCGGGGTCTGTGTTGGTGATTAAAATAAAGAGTAATCACGTTGATAAGTTATCTCATCTGTGTCAGCGGAGTCACGGCGTTTCACGGCGCGCGTGGCAGGATTTCAGCTCCACGCGGATCGCTCTCACACACACACACACACGCGGGGGGCGCGGAGGTGCGCGGAGGTGCAGGTGGCATGTGGTCGCTCCAGCAGCACGCCTGGGTTTGTTTGACTCCCTCCTGCGTCTCAATGTCACAATGGAGCGGCTGCAGTCCTCCATGCGTAAAAGGAGTGAGAGTCCAGGAGGGAGACGGTCGGTAGCGAGTGAACGGCTCCACCGAAGAACGCATTTATACGGCTGGAGCTGCAGGGGGTGGGGCTTGTTACCGTGTGACGAAACACGGTAACATTTAAACCACGCCTAAAAAATCCTGAAACAGAAATATCTTTATACACAGTTTGATCTATAACTCCAAAATTAATTGAGCTACAATTTTGAGACTTTTTACTCATTTACAAGATTACAATTATGACATTTATAATGTTTATTGAAGAAAATGTTGAAATTCACTTTACACGGTCTTTAGTTCCCTTATCAGTCAATTCACTGCGGTGCAACATATGACAAATGGGAACATACTACACGCCTTGGAAATGCATGCTTTTGCAAAGCCTCAATCAGTCAGGCGTTTACACGTTTACTTCTCCTTGGTGGAGAGCACAGCCTGTGTGACGTCACTGGTTGTAACATCCAGGCTGTAGTGTTTAAGCACCATAATCCATGTTCCCTGAAGGAAGGGAACAAGGTGCAACACATGTTTGCCCCTCCAATGCCCAAGCTCAGTGAAGTGCATGTTGAGACCGAACGTGAGGCGTCACCGTCTCTTATACTAGGGGGGCGGGACCCCCTGGTGATGTCAAGGCCCACTTGCCTTAAAAGGCGTGATTGTATTGCTTCAGATGAACCACGCGGGGGCGCAATTCCCATATGTCATATGTTGCACCTTGTTCCCTTCCTTCAGGGAACATGTGTTATGGTGCATAACCTCCAGATTTTCTCCTTACTTTAAATAATTTTATTTATAAAGAATCTCTGAAGTCATCACTGCTTATAGGGATGCATGGCTCAACAGAGGTAGGACTTTTCATTAGTTTAGCTATTGTGCTGAACAGAAACCTGGTGTTATCTTTATTCTTATCTATCAAAGATGAATAATATACGGTTCTAGCTTTAGGGAGAGCTTTTTTATGTTAGCAGACTATCTCTCCAAGATAATTAAAATTCTTCAACATTAGTGCAGCATAGGGATGCACCGATCCACATTTCTCACTTCCGATCCGATACCGATACTTAAGAACTGGGTATCGACCGATACTGATACTTTTCCGATCCGATACTGTTCAGGTATGTGAATCTGTATAATGAAATATTTGTACTGAGACTATAAAGTTATGTGTATTTTGGAATGTTTTCTATACTATAAAGACTATACTGTTAAAGTTTGTGAGTTTCCTGTTGTGAGTGTCTTCATTGGTTTTAACTCACATAATGTTAAGACGGCAGTCACAGAATATGATGGAACACAAGTGCTCTTTGAAGCTGGATCGGAAATATCGGCAGGTTGGATCTGATATCCGATACTTAAATTATGCAGGTATCGGATACCGATACCGATACTGGATCGGATCTGCCCCATCCCTAGTGCAGCACCACTTTCTTTTCAGCTTTCTAGATGTCTGTTTAAAAGTACGTAAATCGGAAGTGAACCAAGGAACCAGCTTCCTCTGATTTATTACATTCTTTTTCAGCTGAGTTTTTTTTAATCAAGTGAAGTTGAAGTTTGAAATGAAGATGTAAATTTATCAACCAGAAGATCCAAGTCACTGCTGTCTGATGCATTACTCTGCAAGACCGAGGAAAATATCAGTGGAAGAGATTGTTTAAATTTGGTTACAGCATTTTCTGATAAGTACCTGTTAAGATTAAATTAGTGGCTGTGTAGTCAGCTAATGTAAACTCAAAGGTTATTAAAAATCATCAGACAGAACAGGATTTTGGGGATATATTAACTGTCATGGTTTTCAGATTGAATAGGACAGGAAAGAACCCAATGGTACAAGCAGGACTTTGAGGCCACCCACGATGTAAAATATAAATGCTTTTGATAATCAAAATAATCAGTTTATGTGGCAGCATAAACTTACAGAAACGGATCAGGATAAACTCAGGGATCACAGGAGACGTACCAGACGATGGACCGAGAACGAATAACACACAGACCAAGACTTAAATACACAGACTAGATGAGACATGATTACAAACAGCTGGACAGGGTGCACAGGTGATACAGTTCTTGGTGATTAGCAGGAAGAGACAATGGGAGTACAGACACAGGGTGACCACAGAGGGCACCATCCTTACAAGAATAAATACTTAATCCACTCTATGCCATAATTCAGAACCAGATCAAATGAGTAGATATGTGGGCATTTTGGGTAAAACCAATTTATTCTATTAAATTTTTAAAACTATGCTTGAGCTATCACTTTCATCATATACATGAGTATTGAAATTACCCATTAAATATGACTTTATCGGTATTTAATAATAAGTTTAAAAAATGTCTGAGAATTCAGTCAAAAACAAGAATAAGGGCCTGGTGGACGATAAATAACAACTACTGTAGTAGTAGTGGCGAGTCAGATTTCCATTGAGGAAGTGAAAGTCTAAGAGACAGCGACTAAAAAGAATTATAACTAATAATTGGTTTAGTATTAATCAATAGTCCTGACTGAAAAATAAAAGCTACACCTCTGCCTCGACCTGTTGTTCTAGGAACATGAAAATTTAAATAATTAGGTGGAGTAGATTCATTAATACTAACAAAATCCTCCTGTTGTAGCCAGGTTTTTGTCAGACAGAATAAATCAATATGGTCATTAGTTATCAGATCATTAACTAACAGGGAATTAAAGGAAAGAGATGATGTTCAATAACCCACATTTATTGATTTTATTATTTTGTTCTGGTAAAGTAACTACGGTATGTTTATTTTAATGAGATTTTAATGATTCATATTAAGATATACAGGACAGGATAAAGTTTTATTGTCTGCCGTCTTTCGGCAGCAGGCAAAAATGTCTTTAACACCATCAGCCCTTTTCTTCTTCTTCTTCTTCTTCTTCACCTAACTCAGATCACAGTTAAAGCCCAACATCTGAGTCTGGTTGTTATTCTTTAAGACGGCGGCGATGGTTAAAGTTTTTTGAAAGCCTTGATTGTTGTTGTTCTGCACGTGA
>JBBPBX010001638.1:27850-39978 GCA_038048925.1 Garcialebias charrua | reverse complement strand
GTGTCAGGTGCACCCTTGAGGGGGGAGTTTTGACACGGTTCTGTTTCTGTTTTCTTGCACCTCTGTTGTCCGTGTCATTCATTCACAGCTGGTCCTCATTCTAATCACCCCAGGTGCTCCTCACTGTCTCGTTAGTTACTAAGAAGAAAGAGGTTTTTGGACAACAACTTTATTCATTTGGTTCCTTTTTCAGTCGTACTTTTGGGACATCGACCTGTTTACTAATAAAGTCACAACTATCAGTTTAGATCAAGAATACAAAAAGACGTTCCTCTGAAAATGGTCCATACATTTTTTTTTTATGCTTAGAAACAAGTTTTCGTAAGCAGTTTTATTTGAGTCTTTTGTCCAAGGAGCTCTTGCTCAGTGAGCAGAACAAACACGACCGGACAGTTTTTTCACCCAACACAAGTTCAGAAATCTAACAAGCTCCTTTACATCTCATTGAATTAATGTAAACAGATAAAAGACAAAATGATCAAAAGTCAAACTGTATATTTGATTAAATTTAATGGGTCATTCCTAATTATCTTATTTCATTGAAATGATGTAAAGAAATTAAGTAAATAATATTTTTTGACAAAAGCCGCCCAACTTTTTTTAAAACATTGTTTCTAAATTAAATCAGCATAATTGTTCATGTTGAATTAACGAAACACGTTAATAGTTGGTTTTAGACCCAATAAATTTATTTAATTTAACAAACCTAAACTCAGCGGACCTCTTTATTCAACCTGTTGGAAGCAGTTTTTCCGCTTGAATGTGGAGAATGCAAAAAGTTTTTAAATTGTGTTATTCATAATCTTTGTAGCATTTTTACTAAATCTGTCAAACATTGTGGAACCTCATGTGTGTAATATAAAAATATAAATGTTTGTGTGTACATATTGTGTCAGTTATGTAATAAAATGAAGAATGTGTCTGTTCTTTAAAGGATAACAAGGGGTGATTTTAGGACTGCCGTGCATGGATCCTAAAAGGAGTCAACAAATTGACTGAGAAAGAAAGGATTTATTCACAGCATGTACAATAAATAAAAACAACAGAAATTAGCAGTTTTTACATGGCATGCTGCACGCTGTGTACACCAAATGTGTTTGCGTGCGCATGACCTAAGAAGTTGAAATAATGGTGGTCGTGTCCCTGCACCGGAGACAGGTATGCTCCGTGCTGCTGAGCGTGCGCTGAGAGCGGCACACTTTGGTACGAGATGGCTGGGCTACGGGCCGTGCCATGCCAGGAGAAGTGTCCAGCTGGGCTCTGCTGGTATACAGAGTCCGGTGAGGGGCTGTGGTGGTCCGGGGAGGAGTGCAGCTGGCTCAGGAGGTCAGGCGGGTCCTGTGTGGCGCCGAACAGAGGCTCTGTGAGTGCGCGGGACTTGGACTGGAGGAAGGCCAGGATTCGTGCATACTTAATGTCTTTGGTCTCAGCCCGGTCCTCCGTGGTCAGATAGTGCACCAAGTTCTTCATACACTCGTGGTATCCGTAGTGGAAGTAGTTGGCAAACTCAGCCAGCAGCTCACCTGAAATCCAAGAGAACCATCAGCGATTAAAGATCTGAATGAAGACCTAACCCAGACACACAGGAAGTCTGCAAACCCTGACCTACAGAAAGTCTAACTGACCCACAAGAAGTCTGCTAACCTTGACCTACAGGAAGTCTGCTAACCCTGACACAGGAAATCTGCTAACCCTGACCCACAGGAAGTCTGCTAACCCTGACCCACAGGAAGTCTGCTAACCTTGACATACAGGAAATCTACTAACCTTGACTTACAGGAAATCTGCTAACCCTGACCTACAGGAAATCTGCTAACCCTGACCTACAGGAAGTCTGCTAACCCTGACCCACAGGAAGTCTGCTAACCTTGACATACAGGAAATCTGCTAACCTTGACTTACAGGAAATCTGCTAACTTTGACTTACAGGATATCTGCTAACCCTGACCTAGAGGAAACCTGCTAACCCTGACCCACAGGAAGTCTGCTAACATTTATCTACGAGAAGTCTACCAACCCTGACCCACAAGAAATCTACTAACCCTGACCTACAGGAAATCTGCTAATCTGATCCAATTCAATTCAATTTATTTTTTTATAGTGCCAAGTCACAACAGAAGTCCTCTCAGGGCACTGAACAGAAACATTCATATATAAATAACAAGCCACCCCTAACTAAAGGATTTATCAAAAAGGAAAGTCTTCAGCTCAGTCTTAAAACTGGACAATGTGCCAGCCTCATGGATAGAAACTGAAAGTTGGTTCCACAAGAGAGGAGCCTGATAACTGAAAGACCCTGACACCTCCTTCCCCTCACTACAGGACTTACACAGTAACCACCTCACTCGAAAAGCCCTCTGCATGGCGGGTGATCCCACACACCCACTACACAGTTGCTTCAGCCTGCTGCCATCAGGGAGGAGACTGCGGAGTCTCCAGGCTCGAACCAGCAGACTGAGTGACAGCTCTGTTCATCAGGCAGTCAGGATGCTAAACTCTCTGCCTGCTCTGCCTCCCCTCCCTCTTGTACTGCCTTAACACAAGAAAACTTTCACACATTACCACACAACACAAAGATTTTAACACTGGACTCTGTGTCATCAAAACGGGTTATTCACTCAACTCACGGTCATGTGCTCATTCAATTTGCACTACTTCTCATATTTGCACTACTGTTTGTATTACATTACTGGCTATAGTCATACTACTGTTTACATCTACATTTACACTACTGCTGATATATATATATATTCTTTTCACTAGCCTTATTGCATATGTCCCTTTACCTCTATACCAATATCAAATACCTTATACATATACTGTGTACATAAACTTCATATGCTGCTTTGTCACTTTATTACAAATGTCAATGTCAGAACCTTCATTTTATTTTATAGATATACTTTTTATACTTTTATACTACTATGCTAAACTCAGGACAGTATCACACTTTTATTATTTCATTTTATGCTTATGTTTATTAAATGTTTTAATGTTTAAATGGTTATTGTTGCACCGGGGGTCTGAGAGAAATGTAATTTCAATCCTGTGTATGTCTTGTACATATCGCAGTTTTGACAATAAAGTTGACTTTGACTTTTTGACTTTGACTCTGTAAACACTGACATACAGGAAGTCTGGTAACACTGACCTACAGGAAGTTTGCTAACACTGACATACAGGAAGTCCGATAACACTGACCTACAGGAAGTTTGCTAACACTGACCTAAAAGAATCTTCAACAGAGTGATTGTTGTGTTTGTTATGGCAAAGATTATAATCTGCGTTAATTCATCGTGTTGAAAAAGATATGAGGTAGACGTCAGTGGAACATTTAATGTGTCCCTCAACACAACTGATAACCTTTCTTCAAAGAGAAGACAGGCTGTAGGCGAGCCGATTTGCCCTGTTGGCATGCACTCAGCTGGATATCTCATTGACTTGGAAGACTTGACGTGTCTATCTCTGCTGTCATCTGTGGATCTTAAGGACGCATATTTAATTGGATTTATGACAACTGGTTCCTGCTTTTTGGATTCGGCTGGTTCCTGGTCTATCAACACACAAGGAAGACGTCAGCAGCAAATCTGGACCTGGTCAGGCTGCTTGCCTTACATGATAGCTTGGTTCATATCTTGAAAACCCAGTCTTTTGGCTGAATGGATTACATTTCGGGGATTTTCTCAGGCACGTTCCATTTGTTTGGTCATTTTAATTTGGACATTTTGGAAGCGAGTGGACCAACACAGACTGAAGGTAGATATCATTAAAGTTCTGCCTGTTCCCAAAACAAATCGTGTTCATCTGAAATTTGTCTCACTGACTGGTCTTGACAGGCCGTCTTATCTCAACACGCCTACAGAAGTTTTGTCAACTTGACGCTCTCACCCCTCCCAACCCTTCTGCTGAGGAATTCCACAGACTTTTCAGAGGAGCCCAGCTGAATAAACATTCTGTCATAATTTCAGGACTCTGGATTTGCCTATGGCCGTCCTCGGCAACTCCCCCCATGAGTGTGCACAGATCTCCAGAGGGAACTACTGTATATGAACTGAGTGATTCTATCTGAACTCTACAGTGCCTCTATGAGCTGGCTGCTTAACCGCCTTTGCGTTCCCTCCCCTGCCCTCTGCGTAATGTTAGCGTCATTATGTGCTTGTGTGTGAGACTTTTTTTCATTACCACATTTTTGACCTTCAAGCAGAGGTCAAAAAAGTGTTAGGATTTTTTTTTGTCTCCAAACCCTATGTGTCATTTTTCACCACTTTTATTGTCCGTCCAACAGATCTCACATGTAAATGAGTCTTCGAGGCTCAATGTGACTTATCTGTTTAAATAAAGGTTGAATGATTTTAAGCTCCAAGTCGACCGAACTGAGGTGAGTTGTCCCAAAAACTATTTGGGCTCTGCAGCCTGTTAGAGTCTCTCTATATGTTTCTGTTGCTTTACATCTTGGACTCAAATAATATTAGACAGTAAAACATGTTTATTTGTTTCCATTTTTCTTTCAGTTTGAATTCAAATCTCACAATTTTCTTTATGTGAAAGTCTCAGTTCAAGTGTCTGTAGTTTGTTATAAATATCTGCAGTTTTTGTGATTTGTGTGATCTGATGCATGCTCAATATTCCAGATAGAAAAATCTAACAAAGTATACTGGTGAAGATTCTCAGTCGTCCAGGACATGATAAAATCAAAAAAAGGCGTTCAATACAGAACAACTGGACTTTATTTGTAACAAACAAGACGTTTCGCTTCTCGTATTGAACGCCTTTTTTTGATTCTAACAAAGTATAGTCATGTCCTCTGGACAGATTCTTCTTGTTGAAATGTTTCGTCAAGCTGGTTTAAACAAGCTGGTTTATATTTCAAATATTGCCGTGGCATAACTGTACTGTGATAAACGTCATGCATTTAATGAGCATAAATGTCAAATATTTCACTTTTTTTCATTGATTCTGATTATTTTTATTTGTTTGGTTTGCCATAGGCCTCCTCAATGCATGGCATACCTGGGCTGAGGCCCAGGGGTCTACAGCATTGGGAACCTATCGTTGGGGGGCTATACCATTGGGAGCTATCATTGGGGGACAGCATTGGGGGGTTCTATTGTTGGGGGATCTACAGCATTTTGGTGGGGCCTATCGTTGGAGAGCCTGTGGGGTTGGGGGGATATCGTTGGGGGGCCTACAGCCTTGTGGGGGGGGGCTATCGTTGGGGGTTATTGTTCTGAGGTCAGTGATGCTGATCAGCAGTTTTGCAACTTGTCAGGTTTTCTGTCAGTCACTTCAGATGCATGTTTGTTGCTGCTGATTGGTCCAAATTAAAGTGACCCTCCTGCTTCCCTGGCTGATGCTTACCAATCAGAATGTATGTTGTTGGTTTTGGGCCATGTCCCTAATGATTGATTGACAGATGTCAACGTGTCGGGGGAAGAAGTTTGAGAGCGGTGCTCATGACATTTTTGTCAGAACAAGTTTGAAAAGTGTTAACTGGAGATGGTACCAAAGCTGGCAGAAACTTTTAAAGCAGCAGCTGGAGAAGCTGGACCTGCAGCAGGATGTTCAGGAGAGGAGGAGAATGTGAGACAGGTGTTGTGCCAAACATTGCACAGCCTTTGATCATTTGATCATTTCCAAATTTAAAAAAATGTTATCAGTAAAAGAGGAGCAGGGCGACAAACCATGTCAGTGTTTCACGCCAACACTTTCAAGTATGAATCTTATTCATAATTAATTCAGTTCAGTTTGTATAGCACCAAGTCACAACAGAAGTTATCTCAGGGCACTGAACAGAAACATTCATATACATAAAAAGTAAGTTAATAACATTACAGTATTTATCTGAGGAGCAGATTGCTTTGAGTCTTAACTTCATCACATACTCTAATCCTGAGCAAGCTTGAAGGCAACAGTGGAAAGGAAAAACTCCCTCATGAGGAAGAACCTTCCAGCAGAACCAGGCTCAGGACAAGCGGTTATCTGCTTTGACTGGCTGGGTTTGAGAAGAACAGATACACAATGGCAGGGTGAGAAACACATGTTAAGATAGAAATAATTTTAAGTGAAAACTATTCATTTGTATGCATTTGTAACTATGTTTGTCATCCACTAGTCTAAGCCTGTAGCAGCATAAGCCACTAGATTTATCACAAAGAAAAGTCTTCAGCCCAGTTTTAAAACTGGACAATGTGTCAGCCTCATGGACAGAAACTGGAAGTTGGTTCCACAAGAGAGGAGCCTGATAACTGAAAGATCTTCCTCTCATTCTGCTTTTGGAAACAGGAACCACAAGTAAACCTGCAGTCTGAGAGCAAAGTGCTCTGTTAGGGAAATATGGAACAATAAGATCTCCAAATATAAGATGGAGCTAGGTGGTTGAGAGCTTTGTAGGTTAGAAGTAAGTTTTTGAATGCAGTTCTGACAGGGAGCCAATGGAGAGAAGCTAAAACTGGAGAACATCCGAAGCGGGTGCAAAGACTCTGGCGGCAGCATTTTGGATCAACTGAAGACTTTTAAAAGAAGTTTAAAGAAGTATTTGGACACCCAAACAACAAACCATCACAATAGTCTATTCTAGATGTATGAATCCTCAAGGCTCAATGGGATTAACCTGTCTAAATAATGGTTGAATGAAAAAAAAATGCATGAACCAGTTTTTCTGCATCATTTTTTGACAAGATGTTTCTAATTTTAGAAATATTACACATGTGGAAAAAAGCAGATCTAGTAATGTTTTTAAGGTGTGTTAAAAGACATGTCCTGACCAAGAATTACACCAGTGTTTTTTTAATTAGAGCTGGAGGCCAGATTAATGCCACCCAGAGTTGGTGAAAGACTGAAAAAGTTATTCCTTTTTTAAAATTTCGTTAATTAATTAATTAATTTATTAATTTATTTATGTATTTATTTATTTATTTATTTAGTAATTAATTAATTAATTAATTAATTAATTAATTAATTAATTAATTAATTAATTAATTAATTAATTAATTAATTAATTAATTAATTTATTTATTTATTTATTAATTTATTATTATTTTTTTCATTCCTAAACTGCTCAAGTCCAAAAAAAAACCAAATCTCTGTTTTGTCTGAGTTTAAAAGCAGAACATTTAGGGTCATCCAGGATTTTATGACTTTAAGACATGCTTGTCGTCTGGTTGTGTTCATTGGGTTTCATGGACATGTATCAATGTGCATCATCAGCATAACAATGAAAATCTATCCCATGCTGTTAAACAACTTTACCTATGGAAGCATTTATAAGGTAAAGAGTATTGGTCCAAGCACTGAACCCTGAGGAACTCCATGACAAACTTTGGTGTATGAAGAAGATTCATTATTTACATTTACAAACTGGACTCTATCAGATAAATATGATTTAGACCAATTTACTGCTGTAATCCCCATATCAGTTTCAATTATCTGTAGAATATTGTGGTCATATGATGAGCTCTAAACCCTGACTGAAACTCCTCAAACAGATTATTTATTTGCAGATGATCACGCAGCTGACCTGCATTTTCTCTATAATTCTTTGATGAAAGTTAGATTAGATATAGTTGAACAGAATTCCTGAATCAAGATCAAGTTTCTTAAGTAAAGATTTAATTACAGCAACCTTAAAGATCCGTATACGTAAACAAATTAAGCAGATCCAAAAACTTATATTAATTAAGGGAAGTACCTCTTTAAATAATCTGGTAGCATGTGCGGTTTGGATTCATCTGACAATTCAGACAATTAATTATATAATTTAATTAATCGGAATTAAAAACAGAATGTGGAGGACTTTCATGAGCTAAATTTCTTTTTTCTGTCTGAATGTTCCATGTAATGCATTTAATGATCAATGAACTCTGATTCTTTGTGTTTTTAAGCTTCAATGACAATGAGCCCGATGTGATCAAGTTGATTCTGCCTTTAAACAACTTTGTTACATCAAAAGTGATGTTTGCACAGAACAACTCTGCTGCATCTTTTAACATATTCAGCCGACTAGTGGAGGCCTCGATGTGTTATTATCAGCTTCACCTTTTTCTCTTCCCCGCGGGAAATCTGCAGCGTGGAGCGCGCGCAGGTACTGGACCGTCATCTCCAGGATCTCAGCTTTCTCCAGCTTCCCAGAGTTCTGACAAGAGGAACAGGTCCAGTTGAGACTGGAGTGTGAGGACACAGAGAAAGCAGAACATGAGCGGCTCGATCGGGGCGGTACCTGCTTGGCGCGCGCCATGGGCACGGTTCGGCCCAGCTCGCTGAGGCAGCGGTTGATCCGGTCCCTTCTTCTCTTCTCGATGACTTTGTGGGAGATCGGGGTTCTCTGTGGGAGAACACAGAACATGAGCTCCATCACTGCTGCACAGAACCTGACCAAAAACTACTGGGCCGAGCAAAGAGAACTATTCTGGGGACTTTTACGCGCCGGAGTCGTTCTCGTTGCGCGCGACCTCAGACATCAATAACACCGCAATAGTAATATCAATCAATCAATAACACCTCAGCCCCCTTTGAGGATAAAACCACATGTTTTTAATGCATCATAAATTATTCCGCTCTCCCTCATTTACTGCGGGTTTTTTAACAAACCGCTCGAGGAAGTGATCCAGTAACGCGCGCGTACCTTCCTGTCCTTCACGTGTGACGCCATGGTCCTTCAGGCTGGAGCGCGCGCAGGTCTGGAGGAAGAGGAGGCAGAGCTGCTTCTTATAGGAGGAAGAGGAGGCAGAGCTGCTTCTTATAGGAGGAAGAGGAGGCAGAGATCCATCAGGCGCGCGCTTTGGTTAAATGTGCGCGTTTAGGATCACTTCAAAGAAGTTGGTTAAAAAAACAGCCAGGGGGGCTGAACCTGCTTTGTTAACCCACGTGGCTGTAGGAGTGCACGTGATGTATTAGCATAGAAACAAACGGTGGCGGGAGACAAGCAGCCGAGCGCGGGCTCGGGCGGGTCCAGACAAAGCGCGTGTGAAAAGAGAGACAGCTCTTTTCTTCCAAGTGGCGTTCCTCACGTGAGGGGCTGCTCAGAGGTCCCACGGAGCTGCGGTCCAGTCCAGGCCCGGTTCTGAAGGCCCGCTGTAATTAAGTAAGCCTTTAATAGGCTGTTCCGCCGGGCAGCCCCCCTCCCGCAGCTTCTCACGCGACTTGCTGACACGTCCATCTTCATGGGACGTGGCAAAGCTTTGTGTTGGCGGGGAGCCCTCGGCAGGTGCGTGATGGCGCACGAGCGTCTCCAGCAGCCTCTGGCACACGAGGGTTACCCACCACTGGAGGCTCTTTGGAGAGGCTCAATTTGTATCCTATTATCTCTAAGAAAATGTCCATTCAGTGCACTGAATAGTTGCATTGGCCTAAATTTTCATAATGCTGTGAAAGAAAAGGGAGAAATAAAGAAGAACGCAGCTGGCGCGGCGCGTCACCTGCGCGAGGCCGAGCCTGGAGACCCCTATTCATTTGCCTAATTTCGGTCAACTTAACAAACTTTGAGAGAAATTATACTGCCATTGTTGTGAAGGGTGAAGCCTTCTGATCGAATTAACAGCACGTTTTGATCCGGTGAATGTCATTAGAAAGAAGAAACAAGGCGGCGGGGACTGCGCCAAGTGGAGACGCCGGAGCGCAACCAGCACAAAGGCTGCGGGGAAATACCGCAGGGGACTTTTGTACCCGCACATCGCCCAACTTTTCTTTTTCTTACCCCGAAACAAAGGCCATTATTTTATACTTGAATACATTTGGTGCAACAATCGGCTGTTTTTTTTTTTTTCTTTCTTCAAACGTGTTTTCACAGCAGCTTCATTGTGCGCGCCGCGCAGCCTCTCACGCGCCACAACAGCTCACAGGCTCCCCCAGCTTTGTGTTTGTTTTATACGAGACTGGGGAGTGTTTTAATCTGCAAAACTTTAGCCATGCTTTGGTCCATTTGAGCCTGCGCCGTGCACGGATTACAAGCAGCAGCAGAGATGCAGGGAAGCAAACATCTGACGCTGTTGGAGAGTTTTGGAGAGAAAAGGCGCATGTGTGCATTAAATCCTATTACTTCAGTGTGGACCTTTTAAACACTTTTCCTCTTTGAAATGCATAAATATACATAAATACTTGTGGTTTGTTATTTCTTTCATTCTGTCTTTCTTTGTTTTTTATATATATATTTTTAGAGCCACAGCAAACGGAGAAATTCCAGCTCTGCTGCGTCACGCATGTGGTGATTTAAACCATTTTAAGTGACTAAAATACCAGGATGGTTCCTTTGGACCACTGGAAGGGGACGGGTTCTGATCCAAACTGTTTGATTGTGTGAATAAAGACACAACACGTTTGTGTTTCTGTCTCATCCTGAGTGACAGGAAGAAAATGAATTGATCCAATAAAAACACGCTGTCCGGAGCCTCTGCGCATGTGCACGTGTTTGATCCATTTATCAGATCCGGTTGGAGCCACTGAAGAAGACAGTGGCTCTTAAAGGTGGGGTCGGGATCGGCCATGAAACATCCCCTGAGGGTCCTCCAGAAATCAACTTAATAATAAAATGTATTATATTTACTGTTACACATAATAAATTCATAATACAACACATCACATGTTAAAACTTCTTTATGTTCCTTTTAATGAGATTATTAATATTTAAACTGCCCTCTCTTGTTTAATGGGTTTGAAGCTGACCAGTTTGGGAACATAAAATGACTTCATGGGCACAGAACCACATCACAGACACAAACACTTATTTGTATTGTCATTTAATCCAGCACGCGTTGTTAGTCTGTGAATTAATTGAAGAATGATCAAGTCAAAGTCAAAGTCAACTTTATTGTCAGAACTGCAATATGTACAGGACATACACAGGATTGAAATTGTGTTTCTCTCAGTCCCTCGGTGCAACAGTAACCATTTAAACACTAAAACACTGAAACATTTAATAAACATAAGCATAAAATAGTAAAAGTGTAACACTGTCCTGAGTTTTTGCATAGTAGTATAAAAGTATGAAAATTTACACCAACACTAAAACACTAAACATTTAATGAACATAAGCATAAAATGAAATAATAAAAGTGTAATACTGTCCTGAGTTTTTGCATAATAGTATAAAAAGTTTATGATGATATCTTCTTTCATGATGATCTTCTTCCTGCACGTCTTGTTTTTTAGACATTCTTATTCAAATTCATATATGATCAGGTCTCATGGCTCCATCATTGTGTTCCAATAAATAAATAAAAACTGATGATGATGATAAATTAATTCGGATTTTCTTGATTGCAATTTGTTTTATTTAAACTTGAAGGAAGAGCCTCCAAATATGGAAACACTGAAGCAAAGAAAAACATCTTGATGCTCGGGGCCTTCAGGCTCCCTGCACAGATTTTTATGAATTTTCAGTCCTACAGTGTGCAGCAGCAGAGGCCGCTGTGTGTTGTCAGGCGCTGAGCTCTGACCCGTGGTGACCCCTCAGCACCCCCCTCCAGGAGGGTCCAACAAGCCCCCCTCAGCCTGGACCAGCACGGCCCCCATGAGCCCTGGAAGTGATGTAAACTGAGCTCACACTATAAAAAGGTCTGCAGCTGAACGCACAGTCTGTGAAACAGAAAGGAATATGAAGCGACTATTAAAAATGTATCACATTTATACTCAAATAAACTTTATACATGTTTATAATTGATGTAAACTGAGCTCACACTATAAAAAGGTCTGCAGCTGAACGCACAGTCTGTGAAACAGAAAGGAATATGAAGCGACTATTAAAAATGTATCACATTTATACTCAAATAAACTTTATACATGTTTATAATTATTGTGACATCAGCCCCTTACAGCTGAGAATGAACACAACAAGGAGTTTTACTCTCTTCATACTAATTTACAAATGAAATATTCACTTAGGACACTGTGAAACATGCTCATTTTGATCAAATACCACATCTGATGAAAATCACACTTTGAATTTTGTTTCGTTGTCTGAACATCTGTCAACAGAGCTCGTTTTTCTTCTGTAAATCTGTTTAAATATTGGATTCATTGTAAATCTGGCCCTCTTGTGGTCAACCTAAGAACTGCAGTTGGGTTGAAATTATAGTCGGAGTCAGAGAATCTTTATTGTCATTCGCACCATGTGGCACATAATAATAATAATAATT
>JBBPBX010001638.1:0-17782 GCA_038048925.1 Garcialebias charrua | reverse complement strand
CAGCCTCAGGGTAGAAGCTGTTCCTCAGTCTAGTGGTTCTATAGTACCGGTACATGACATGTTACAACTAAAACTTCTAATTGTACACGTATTTATTTAACAGCTTTAGTAATGTGTTCATTGAAGAGGAAGTGGAAGTGTTTACCGGTATATGAAATACTAATAGTTTTAAACTAAGCAAAAAAATTATCCCAGTGGTGCGGATCCTTTCTTCATTATATCACATTATCACATCACATTATAAATGTTGACAGGATTTTGATAAGTAATACTAAAATACTCTTCCAGACATTTGTCTTTGAACATTATTTTTATTTGAACAAATGCCCAAGTGACCCATAAAAATGAAATACTGATAGATGTTTTGATTGTTATTGATGTTTGGGGGAAAGTGTGTAAAACAATTACAAAGCCTATTTTTGTTTTACAGAAAAGAGCTATAAGAATTATCACTAGAAAACATTACTGTCATCCATCAAGCACATTATTTTATCAACTGAAGTTATTGAAGTTCCATGATTTGGTAGATTATAATATTTTATCAGTTATGTATAGGGCTCAGAATAATGCATTACCTTTAAATATCCAAATACATTTTTTTAAAGACAAAGTTGTTATAATCTTAAGGGAACAGAGATATTTGAAAAATCAGAACTAGTTTGAAGGGACGGTCTACCTCAATCCAGGGAATTGGATTATGGAATGGCTTGGAGAATGAAGTTAAAAATGCCAAGTCAGTGTTTACATTTAAGAAAATGATCAAAACTAAATTGTAAAAAAAAAAAATGAAGTAGTTTAATGTATTGTATTAGTTAGAAAATTAGAAAGAGTTATTAATTTTGTTCGGTTACTTGTAGATTATTATTGTTTGAACTGATTGTTTGAAAAAAGGGGCAGATTTTTTTTCTGCTACCTTTCATTTTAGATTTTGTATGTTATCATTTATGGGATTGTTTTGTATTATATTTTACAATTAATACATTTATAAATAAAATAAATAAATAAATATAGGTTGCTCCTGCATTTAAAAGTAATAAAACAGTTTACAGTTTCAGTTTAAAACGATGATAAATGTCAGAGAAACAAACGTTTGTTTTTGTGCTTTTATGTTTTTCTGGATCTTTATTATCTTTGACTGGGAGCTTGTGCAGAACTTTAGTTACAACAACATATTTTCCAGGTGCTCAGTTAGCATTAGCAATGTTATGCTTATTTATTTATTTTAATTAAAAGTAAAACTTTACAATGACAGTTATCAATATGCATTCAGCATTTATTTATACTGCACACATGTTAATCCCACTGAGCCTCAGAGACTCATTTACAAGAGAGACCTGATTTTAACAAAGAGTGATGACAACAGTGGACAACAATAGACAGTCATAAAAGGAATTGAGAAGGACAAGAGGGACAAGTGAAAGAAAATTGTATAAAAAACTAACAAAAACAGCTGGATTATAAGGCGGTGTAGAAAACTAAAAACGGGAACATGTCTGCATTGGTTTTTCCCAGGAACTTAACAGATGTTTGAAGCTACAGTACTTACATAGGTCAAGGTTGAGAGCTTCAGGTCTTTTTAAAGATATTCCATTAAACAGGAGCGGAGTAGAAGAAACGTTTGCCTAGTTCAGTCCTCACTGAGGGAACACTGCAGGTAATCATGTCCTGAGAGTGCACACTGTAGCTGCACTCACACAGAGACATGTAGGAGGAGATGTATGAAGGCAGCAGACCAAGAAGTGATTTAAAGATGAAAATGTATCAGTGAGAGAGTTATACATATAATTATACAATATACATTAAAACACACACAAAAATAAATAAACAAAAGCCAATGGGATTATTCAAATGAACACATTAAATAATGTGCACAAATCAATGTGTTTTATAGCTTTCTTGTTATTAGAGTCAGAAATGTTTACAATGAAAAGAGGGAATAGAGAGACTCAACTTTGATTTGTGTGTGGTAGTTCCCTAAAAGTATGATCAAATTTATGAAATATAGTTCTTTCTGTTTTTTTTTGCTTTTGACATCATGGACACAAACAGTACGTTGTTCCAATTTAAACAGAAATGAGAGTCAATCATTCTCTGGAGAAACGAGATGACTTGTTTCCAGAAGGTGGCAGTAGTGTGACAGAGCCAGAACAGATGGGTCATGATTTCAGGTTCAGACTCACACAGAGAGCAGTTCACACAAATATCTTTACTAAAATTTGGCAGGGTAATATCTATGGAATAATTTATAATAAGACACTTCTCTCACTTTGTTTAGAAGCAAATATCTGTATGGAAATTTCCACCCATTGACCCAGTTCAGCCCATTTACAATTCCAGCCCAGTAATGAACAACATAGTGGGTAGTGGTAATATCTGCTTGAAATAATGACCTAATATTATGATTATTACTTTTGGATTTGACCAAAAAGCATAAACGACCACCTGGTGTCATCAAGAAGTCAAAGGATGGAATAACAGCTGGTTTCTCTGCACTCTTTGATGACGTTAGAATACCAGAGGGAACAGCATCCATCACAAATTCTTTTGGGGTTACAGAAAAATTTAAGTGTTTGCAGGGACTCAGAGTAGTTCAGCAATTTCCCATTATCATTAATTGGCTGAAATACTAGAATTATGTTTTTATCAAACCACAAGATAAAAAAAGATTTATTTTTGTATTTGATGTGTTGATGATTGTTCCAAATGAAACGTTTATGTGAAGAAAAATTGTGTTTATAAATCAAAGACCATGCCAACAACATTTGTTTATGAAAATTGGATAACTAAAGGGGAAGTTTATCTATTTTATAATTACAAAGAATAACATATTCAAGGCCTCCAACAGTAGAAAAAACATATTTGTGTATAAATTTCCACGTAGATGTAGGGTTGTGTAAAACCGGCTTTATCCAGTTAATTTTAAAGGTATTATTAAGAGTAGTAAAGTAAAGAAAGTTTAACTCAATCAAAAGTGTTCATATTAACAGATGTCTTCACAAAATGTGTTTTATTTTTCCATATAAAGCTGAACGATAACTTATGAATGGCAGTACAGATTTGCTTGTTGACAGCCAGAGGGATAGCTGTGTATGTGAGATGAGACGATCCCTCTGCGTTCGTTAACAATGAATAATAATAATAATAATAATGCTGAATTCAATTTATACCACACTTTTCATTAATAAAAATCTCAAAGTGCTAAAACAATGTTCTTTCTTTCAGAGATAAATCTCTTTCAAGCCACTGGTTTAGTTTATTCCTTGTTTTTTCAATAATCAGGTTAAAGTTTCCATGAACCTCTATCGATCTGATTTTTCACTAATCCCGAGGTAGGAGAGTTTGTTTTTGACTGGAATGTTATAAATCATTGTATCGTTGCAGTCTTTAAGAGGTAAAAGCTCACATTTCTTCAGGTTTACGCAGAGTCCAGAAGCTGCAGAGAATATGTCTATTGTCTGGATAGCAATGGGAACTTGGGAATAATGGGGTATCGTCAGCTAATTGACTGATTGCAATTTGCCCACCTTTAATAAAGATACCTTTTATCTGACTATTTTTATATGAGTGGATAGAAGTTGTGTACACAGGATGAATAAATAAGGAGAGGCTGGGCAGCCCTGTCGGATGGCCCGCTGTAATTCAAATCTTGGTGAAGTCCCATTTTTAAGTCTAATGGAACTGTTACTGTTGGTGTTCATAATTTTAACAGCTTTACAGAAAAAAAATGATCAAATCCAAAATGATCTATTGTCTGAAATATGCTCTACCGTGTCAAATGCTTTATAAAAATGCAGGAAGAAGATACAACTTTCATCCGGACACAGAAATTTGTACAGTAATTAATTAAATCTAAAGCGAGTCAAATATTGTTGGAGATACAGTATGTCTATTTCTCATGAATCCCAATTGAGTTTCATCAATAAGTGGGTCCAAGATATTTTAAATTCGTTTCGCAAGTATGGAAGCAAATATCTTGTAGTCAGTGTTCAGCAAAGAGATTGGACACCAATGATCAATCAATAGGAAGTCCCTTTTTAGACCAGCCTTTTAAACAAGCCAAGGAGCACAACAGTGTATCTCTTGTGCTGGTCCCAAGCCCAGGTAAATGGTGAGGGTTGTGTCAGGAAAGGTATCCAACGTAAAACTCATGTCAAACTATAATACGAGTTCATCAAAGTGAAACCATACCCGATTGATCGAGGCCCAGGTTAACAACAACCACACCGGTGCTGTTGACAAACAGGGTGCAGGTGGAAATTGTGCTACTGTTGGTCAAAGACCATGAGGAGGGAAACGTGTCAGGAGACAGAGGGAGGAGAAGAAAGTCAAGAATGTAGGACTGAGGGTTGCAACTCTAGATGTGGGGACAACGACAGCTGGCGGACATGATGCAGAGAAGGAAGGTAGATGTTTTGTGTCCAAGAGACCAAGTGGAAGGGCAGCAAGGCTCGCAGTATTGGAGCAGGGTTCAAACTGTTTTACCATGGTGTGGATAGAAAGAGAAATGGGGTGGTGCCGCCGCTTTGGTGTGGGGGATAAGCGCGCGGCACATGTTCTGAGGCTGGGCCTCTCTGCAGGCGTTGCGGGTTCACGTCCCAGACCCGACGAGCTATTTCTCTGCAGTGTCTCTCCCCTCTCTCTACCCCGTTTCGCCCTCATCCTCTACAATAAAGGCCACTAGAGCCCAAAAATGTCAAAAATAATTAAAATATATTTATAAATAAGAAAGAGAAATGGGGTGGTCCTGAAGGAGGAGTTGGCAAAGAATGTAGTAGATGTGAAAAGAGTGTCAGATAGGGTGATGTGTCTGAAGGTAGAAGTAGAAGGTCTGATGCTAAATGTTGTCAGTGCAGTGGTTATGCTCCACAGGTTGGATGTGATGTAGAAGACAAAGATACATTTAGGAAGGATCTGGATGAAGTGATGGAGAGTATTTTCAGGTGGGAGAAAGTGGTGATTGGAGCAGACTGAATGGACATGCTGGTGAAGGAAACAGAGGGGACGAGGAAGTGATGGGTAGGTTTGGTATCAAGGAAAGAAACCAGGAAGGACAGATGGTGGTGGATTTTGCCAAGAGAATGGAAATGGCTGTAGTCAATACCTATTTCCAAAAGAGGAGGAACATAGAGTGACCTATAAAGGAGTACACAGGTCGACTACATTCTGTGTAGAAGAGGAAACCTGAGGGAGATTGGAGACTGTAAGGTTGTGGCAGGGGAGAGCGTGGCCAGACAGCATCGGATGGTTGTGTGTAGAATGACTGTTGTTGCGAAGAAGAGAAAAAGAGTAAAACCAGAGAAGAAGACCAAATGGTGGAAGCTAAAGAAGGAAGAATGTTGTGAGAAATTCAGAGACGAGCTGTTAAAGGCTCTGGGTGGTAAGAAAGAGCTTCCAAGTGACTGGACTACTACAGCAACAGTAACAGGTAGGAAGTTGGTGTGTCATCTGGACAGAGAATGGATGATAAGGAAACCTGGTGGTGGAATAGTGAAGTGCAGGACGCCATTCAAAGAAAGGTTAGCCAAGAAGAAATATGACAGTGAGAGGACTGAAGAGAGGAGACAGGAATATAAGGAGATGGGACGTGTAGCAAAGAGGGAGGTAGAAAAGGCAAAGCAGAGGGCATATGATGAGTTTTATGGGACACTGGACACTAAAGAGGGTGAGATGGTGTGGAGGCAGGACAGCCGGCTCAGGACCGGAAAGTCCCAGGTTCGATCCCCGGTCACTGCATACCTCGTTGTGTCCCTGGGCAAGACACTTAACCCCGAGTTGCTCTTGGTAGGACTGGCTGGCGCCTTGCATGGCAGTCTACCGCTACCGGTGTATGAATGTGTGTATGAATGGGTGGATGGCTGGTACTGTGAAGCGCTTTGGGGCCCCTCATAGGGGCTGGAAAGCGCTATATAATGCCTCTTTTCCACCGCTCGGCTCGGCTCGGGTTGGATCGGCTCAGGTCGGCTCAGTTCGGGTCGGGTCACATCTATGTTCTGTTTCCACAGCTTTTTTGTACCCCTTCTGTGGGCGGGGTCCAGAATCCTACTCGTCTTACCACATGGTGGCAGTAGTGTTCCCTCAAGCTATTTACTACAGTACTAGCCACCACTAGAAGAAGAACACAATAAAGGCTTTGACAGAATGTTGTGAAAGAGATGTCATGCTATAATGAGTACCTCATGAGCTGTAATCTTTAAACCCAATTCATAATCCTACCTTGTTGCCTTCTTTAAACCCATGTATTTTCCAATTTAGTATTTTTACAATAAAGATGTATTAAAGCATATTTTATTATTTAGTTATGCACAAGGTGCTTGATAAAGTTGCAAAACCATATTTATCTGAGCTGCTTCAACCTTCCTGCCCTCCCCGTTCTCAGATCAGCTGAGCAGTTGCTGCTGACAGTCCTCAAAACTTTTTAAATCTTATTTAAAAACACACATTTATTCCTTGGCTTTTAACACGTGATCTTATCTTTTATGGCATGTTAACACACCTGCAGTAAGACTGGTATATGTATTTATTTTTGTATGCTTTTTATAGTTTTTAATTAACTTGTCTTTTATGTTATTGTACAGCACTTTGGTTGACCCTGTGGTTTTTAAAATGTGCTTTATAAATAAAGTTGATTTAAAACATCACACTGTGATCTTTGAAACTGCCAGAGTTTCCCTGGTAAAGTTGCTGCTGGGTGGTAGATGGTAGATGGTCTGTGAGTTCTTTAACTTTAAACTGTCCAAAGGACTTTGGCCACTTTTAATTTTTGACTTTTTTTGTATGTTCTCTTAACTTCCAGTATGGATTTAAACACAATACACACTTCACATTATAAAATAAGTTTAGGAAATTGAATGTTCGAGGACACCACTTAAGAAAATATAACGTTTAATAGGAAAAGTTTGAAGTGACAAACAGAAGTAACAAATTTCCATCTGGTGTCTCACGTCTTCCTCCAGAAGATGACACAGGTTGTTGAATTCTGGTGATTTTCTTCTGTTGACTGTAAAAGAAAAATGTGATTAATTTAGTCCAGAAACTGTTTTTTTTTTAAACAACACAGTGTGATCACAACATGTTCATATACTAAATGTATCCTGTTGGAGTTATTTGAAATAAAATTCAATGTGTTATAGACATAAATGTGTCAAGCTACCTCCATTAATTTTCTCCCTTGTACTTTGTATCACATATTATCAATTCTATCAAAAACCACATAGCTGATATTTTTCAAAAAAATATAGTGTGATCACAACATGTTCATATACTAAATGTATCCTGTTGGAGTTATTTGAAATAAAATTCAATGTGTTATAGACATAAATGTGTCAAGCTACCTCCATTAATTTTCTCCCTTGTACTTTGTATCACATATTATCAATTCTATCAAAAACCACATAGCTGATATTTTTCAAAAAAATATAGTGTGATCACAACATGTTCATATACTAAATGTATCCTGTTGGAGTTATTTGAAATAAAATTCAATGTGTTATAGACATAAATGTGTCAAGCTACCTCCATTAATTTTCTCCCTTGTACTTTGTATCACATATTATCAATTCTATCAAAAACCACATAGCTGATATTTTTCAAAAAAATATAGTGTGATCACAACATGTTCATATACTAAATGTATCCTGTTGGAGTTATTTGAAATAAAATTCGAATTTTTATAATTTATTTTCGTTGTGCAAGCACAGTTTTGGAAGAAGTCAAAGCGAAACTACTTTAAATGCAGCAGATTTGACCACTACGTGACAATATTAAAGCGTGGTTGAGCTCAGGAGCCCTCGTACTATAAAGTCAGCTATGAAATATATTTTATATCTGTTCATTGAGCTACATTTAAAGACATAAAGCCGCCCGCGCGCCGCGTGTTGCTCGTGGCGAACCTGCTTTTTAAAATCCTGCAGTTTTGAGCAATACGTGATTTTATTAAGGACACGTTCAGCTGAAGACCCATCTTTGCTATAAATTTAAAAAAAAAATTGTTTTTACCGTGTTATTCATGTAAAGTCCTGCCGTGATCACTTCCCTCGCTTCCGTGAAAACTGCTCGAGTCTCCTCCTTCCTACTTCCGGAGCGGGTGAGCTCGCCTCGGTACCCCTCTGAAACCAGCCCAAAAATCTCAGGAAATCTGGTGCGGCGCAGCACGGAATATCCGGTGGGAAAGGATGAAAGGGGGTCTCTGCGACGCACATATGACGTAACATCCGACCCGAGCCGACCGGTGGAAAAGGGGCATAAGTAAGCCCCATTTACCATTTACCAAAGAGGGTGAGAAGGTCTTGTACCAAATGGCAAGACAGAAGGATCAGGCTGGAAAGGATGCGCAACAGGTTAGGCATATTAAAGATAGGAATTGTAATATTCTAACAAGTGAAGAGGGTGTGAAGGGAAGATGGAAGGTTTTCTCCACCACTGGAGATATTCACTGCAACTAGATCTGTGCTTTGGACAAGTTGGTCTTTTTGGACAAACACTTTAAACTTGATTAGTTAGATTGTAAACAGTCTGTTGCTGCTTATGTTCTGGTTCTGACTGTTGTTGCATTTATTAAGATTTTTATTATTGTTAGTATAGATTATTTATTGTAAAGAGTGCCGTTTATTGAAAATATCATCCAAATGGGTCGCTTTTATTTATTTTTATACAAAGTACAAACGTATTGTTTACCTGGCATTTTTTCAAAATAAACATTTTGTAAGACTTCATTTCGACCTTTTCTTTTACCGAAAATTAACCGAACTGAGCCCTCCTTGAAACTGAACCGAGCTGAAATGTGATTTTAGTGTACCGTTACACCCCTGGTGAGGGGAAAGCTCTGAAAATAATTTTAAGAACAAGGGTGATATTACTACTGTTTACATTCACACTACTTTTGTATCTACACTACTGCTGATACATATACAGTATTCTCTGATTAAGGATGCCCAATGTGCCTTACTGCATATGCCACTTTGCCTCTATACCAACATCAACTACCTCATACATATACTGTGTACATTAACTCATATGCTGCTTTGCCACTCTTTGCAAATGTCAATGCTAGAACCTTCAGTTTATTTTATAGATATACTTTTTATACTACTATGCAAAAACTCAGGACAGTATTACACTTTTATTATTTCATTTTATGCTTATGTTCATTAAATGTTTAGTGTTTTAGTGTTGGTGTAAATTTTCATACTTTTATACTACTATGCAAAAACTCAGGACAGTGTTACACTTTTACTATTTTTGTAATGATTGAGGGTTTGAGTTTCACTAAATTGCCAACACACTGAGAAGTTTTAAAATGTTTATTATGAAATAGAAGGCTGGATCGGGTTTCACAGGTCACCGGAAACAGGAGCTCTAAACAGGAGAGGAGAAGGTTAGCAACTGGGGTGAACAGAGGTGAGGCTTTGACTTTGAATGAGTCAACTAACCTTCTCAGAGTTTGTTTATTCCGGGTTGACTTCCAGTTAGACGTTGAGCGTCTTAGATGTAGTCCACGATCACTTTTGTGTTTGTGATGCTTGATCCAGATGGACTTTTTAGTCCATGGGTTATCCGAGTTCCAATCCAAGGTCATGCACAATAATTCAGAAGAGAGAAACAGGTTAAGAGGAGCAGGCGTCTTACTTGGTTGGGGTACACAGGCGTGGGTCAGTTTCCAGGAGGCAGATGGGTGGAGAGATCCGTTCAGGGGCAAAAACACAAGGCAGAATCCAGAGGTGAGGTCTGAGGTCAGAACCAGAAGAGCTGAGGCAGAGGAGTATCCAAGAAGGGAGCAGGCAGGAATCTTTAAGCCATGAAACAGAACCAGAATCGAGACGAGGAGAGCAAGACTAGACATGAATGCTGGATAACTACTCAGGATAACCTTTTCATAAATCTGGCAGAGACTGAGAGTGAGGCTGGGATTTATGTACTGGCTGCAACAGGTGGATGAAATCTAGGTTAATTAGCTGCAGCACAGGAAGGCAGGAAGAAGGCTGCTGCAGCACATGAAGGCAGGAAGACTGATCAGAACACACTTTACTATGAAAATAAACATTGAACTAAAACCAGATGAACGTGAATGTGGATCATGACAATTTTATGCTTATGTTTATTAAATGTTTTAGTGTTTTAGTGTTTAAATGGTTACTGATGCACCGAGGGACTGAGAGAAACGCAATTTCAATCCTGTGTATGTCCTGTAAATATTGCAGTTCTGACAATAAGTCCTGGACTGGTTCAAATCTTTCCTCTCCAATAGGCTGGAATGTGTTAGTCTTGGCAACGCCACGTCCCAGACAGTTTGTGTCTCCTGTGGTGTCCCTCAGGGGTCGGTTCTGGGGCCCCTGCTGTTTTCCCTTTACATGCTGCCTTTAGGTCAAATTATTAATCAGTTCAACATTTCTTTTCACTGTTATGCCGACGATACACAGCTTTACATCAGGACTGGAGCATCCTCATCTTCCACCTTGTCATCTCCATCTTCACTCACTGCCCTCTCTGCCTGCCTGGAGGCAATTAGGGCATGGATGAATCAGAACTTTCTTCAATTAAACTGCTCCAAGACTGAGGCCATACTGATTGGCACCCCTCACCAGGTACAAACATCTCCTATAACAAGACTTTCCTTTTCTGGACAAGACATCCCCCTCTCCACCTCTGTTACTAATCTTGGAATAAAAATGGACTCCAATCTTACATTTGAAAATCACATTAAGCATCTGTTTAAAACTTGCTTCTTCCATCTTCGAAACATCTCCAGACTTCGCCCATCCCTAACTTTTTCCGATGCTGAGAAGCTCGTCCATGCTTTTGTCTCCTCCAGGCTCGACTACTGCAACTCCCTGTTTATTGGAATCCCTGGCAAAAACCTTCAGAAACTTCAATATATTCAAAACAGTGCAGCAAGGATCTTGTTGAGAGTTCGTAAATTTGAACATATTACGCCAATTCTCCATAACCTTCATTGGCTTCCTGTTGCCTACAGAATTCAGTACAAAACTGCTCTCATTACACATCAATGCTTACACGGAACTTCACCAGATTATCTGAAGGATATTCTCATTCCATACTCATCCACCCGTTCGCTGCGGTCACAGAACAGCAATCTCCTTCACATTCCGAGAACCAAATTAAGGACCATGGGAGACCGGGCTTTCAGTGTGGCTGCCCCCCGCCTGTGGAACTCTCTTCCTGACTGTCTAAGAGCCCCACAGTCTGTGGTTGACTTTAAGAGCGACTTGAAGACCTTTCTTTTCGACCGAGCATACTCTACCTCCTCATGATTCTACTTTTGATCTTAGCTGATATTGTTATTGATTTTAAATGTTTTATTATTTGTTTTATTGTCTGTTTTATTGTCATTTAATTCTGTTGCTCCTTGTAGCACTTTGAGATTTTCATTAATGAAAAGTGCGTTATAAATTGAATTCATTATTATTATTATTATTATTAAAATGCATGCTAGTTTGAACGTCCGCCTTTATTCAGCAGGCATCCCAAGGTCGCTTTCTACTGTGTGTTAGAAAGGACAGCCTGAGTGACATCACACGCAGTAACATCCAAACTGTAATGCTTTGCAAAAGTGTTTATTGAGCTCCAGTTCGCCGCAGCACAAATGTCTGCAACTGGTACACCCTTGAACAGTGACCACGAAGTGGCCAAGCCCCGAGTAGAGTGAGCGTGCACTCCAGAGGGCACCTGTTGACCTTTGCTACTGTACGCCCTTTTTATGGCCTCAGTCACCCAGTGTGAGAGGCGCTGCTTTGAGAGGGCCTTTCCGGTAGCAGGTGCTGCAAAGCACACAAACAGTTGATTTGTTTTTCTCCATTCGGCTGTTCTCTGCATGTAAGTGCTTAAAGCTCTCACAGGGCAAAGAGCCTTCAGCCTTTCCTGTTCCTGGGTGAGGACAGGAGCAGGTGGAAAAGAGGAGAGATCAAAGTCCAGACTTCTAGGGTTTAAAGTCAAGACCTTGGGGATATATGCGGGATTAGGCCTTAAAGTGACCTTTGACCCGTCAGGGGCGAATCTGGTACACATTGGATGTACAGACAAGGCATGGAGATCACCCACGCGTTTCGCCGAGCAAAGGGCCATGAGTAGAGCAGTCTTATAAGATAATAAGTCTATCTTAATCTCGCTCAGTGGCTCGAATGGGGGATCACAGAGAGCCCCCAAAACCAGACTAAGATCCCAACCAGGGGTCAGGACCCTGCTGGGGGGTCTCAATCTTAGCACACCCTTCATAAATCTTATTATGATTGGATGCGCCAGGCGTCCTGTTTCCCCAACCTTCGTGACAGGCTGAAATTACTGATAGGAACACCTTAATTGTTGAGAAAGAACAACCTTTTTCCAGTAAATTCTGAAGAAAAGTCAAGAGCTGAGCCAGGTCACATGAATAAGAAATAATATTTCTTTCTGTGCACCAAGCTTCAAAAATACGCAATTTTTGTGCGTAAAGAGACTGTGTTGATACAGCTCGGGCATGTTGAATGGTTTTTACCACATTTTCTGGCAGGCCTGATGCCACCAGTTTGTTCCTTTCTGCCACCAAGCTGAAATTTTTTACAGCTCCCAGCCTAAGCGGCGAGACTGCTCCTTCTGGTGACGTAGTGTGTCCCTGAAGAGGAGCAGTTGGTGGAACCAGTTCTCCTCCAAGGGCCCTGGATTCTGTGATCCCCTGAGGGTCAACAATGTTAGGGAGCGGGCCTTTTTGCAAATGTGCCACCATACTACTCTGATCAAGAGTGTTCGAGGGCAGAAATCTGTTGTCATTATTAGACAAAAGTGGAGCAGAATATCTGTTTTTCCTCTTTTTGTTTGGGGTCATGGGACTGAGGAGCTACAAGTTTTGTAAACGAGCAGATCTCCTGACCCCAGTCCGTTTCCTAGATGGGTCTGGTTTACTGGCCTTAATGGAACGTTGGAGCCAGACAAACCGCCCGGGGTCTGTGTTTCACCTGGTGGGGTGTTATGGTTTAAGAGCAGAGCTGAATCAGCACAGTGAGTATGGTAACGTGCTACAGGATCACTGCTTGAACATTGCGTGTCGTCCATCAAAGATAAGGGGACAGCCGCAGCGTGAGAACGTGGGGATGGTCCTTTGTGCTTGGCAGACTTTAAATTGGTTGGTGACAGAGAGCTCAGTTCCCTTCAATTAAAAGGAAGAGGAATCTGATTCAGCCCTAGTTTGTTTATACACACAGCCGTTTGATCACAATCGCCTTTGTGAACGTGTGAAGCTTGTGGTGGCCTGTGGGCTTCTGCCGTAGCCCCCCCGACCCTTAATGGGAGCCTTTGAATGGGTGTCCAGGAAAGTGGCTCATCAGATTCTGTCGGTGTGCCTCCCTGGGGTGCGGACATGTCACGTGTTTGCTTGGTTTGTGTATTGTCCGTGCTGCCCTCATACATCTCCTCCTACATGTCTTTGCGTGAGTGCAGCTACAGCGTGCGCTCTCAGGACATGATTACCTGCAGTGTTCCGTCAGTGAGGACTGAACTTGGAAAAAGGGCCTTCTCCTACTCCGCTCCTGCTTCATGGAATATCTTACAAAAAGATCTGAAGCTCTCGAACTTGACTTCTCTAAATGGTTTTCAGAATCTGTTGGAATCCTGGCAAAAACCAATGCAGATTTGTTCCTGTCTTTGATTTTATACATCTACCTTATAATGTTTTGCTAGTTTTTTGATACTTTGTTAAAAAAAAAAAAAACGTGGGCGTGGTTTCAGCGCCGTGTCCTGCCCCCTTCAGAGCTGAGCTGTGTCTGGACAGGCAGACGGGTGAAGCAGAGATCCATCTGCTCCGTTCTGGCTGCCAGCAGCTCCTTTTTCCAAGAGTTACGCTGTTTTTAGTGCACTAACAACTCTGGTTTTGTTTTTAAAGTTGAGGACACAAAGATAATTCATAACTCCGCTGTTATGTGTTTAATAATAAGCGCTATTTTAGAAGATGAGCGGACTCGCTGCACCCGGTCCGACCCGGTCACACATCGCATGCGGGGTCTGTGTTGGTGATTAAATAAAGAGTAATCACGTTGATAAGTTATCTCATCTGTGTCAGCGGAGTCACGGCGTTTCACGGCGCGCACGGATCGCTCTCACACACACACGCGCGCGGGGGGGCAGCGCGGAGGTGCAGGTGGCCGCTACAGCAGCATGCCTGGGTTTGTTCTGACTCCCTCCTGCGTCTCAATGTGGGTGCCCTGACCATTGCGACATCCAGGGAAGATGCAGGAACGAGGCATAATTGATTAGCTAGCTAACAGTGAACAAAATATCTATGCTATTGCTATCTGATGCTATCTGCGATTCGCGAGTGAATGGCTCCACCCATGCGAAGAACGACTTTATACGGCTGGAGCAGCAGGGGGTGGGGCTATACTAATGAAAACCGCGTGACGAAACGCGGTCACGTTTAAAACACGCCTAAAAAATCCTGAAAGAGACATATCTTTATACACAGTTTCATCTATAACTCCAAAATTAATTGAGCTACAATTTTGAGACTTTTTACTCATTTACAACATTACAATTATGACCTTTATAATGTTTATTTAAGAAAATGTTGAAATTCACTTTACACTGTCTTTAAGTCCACCCTAGGAGCCAGCACGTCAAGGCTGTCACCCCATTCGACTAGTGTGCTGTCATCCAGAGCCATGTTCTCGAGCTCCGGCGTGGGAGTGAGGGGCTCGGTGGTGTCCGGGTCCGCTGACGCTGCCGCGGCGCCCATGGCCTTGGCGAGAAAGTCCGCCCGGTGCCTCCTCACCGCCTCCAGCGCCTGGCTGCAGTGTGGGCAAAAGTCAGGCGCATCCAGCGCCATTTTTGCGTGTAGCATCCCCAAGCAGACGGGACAGGCCTCATCCTCATGGGTGTCCGTCGCTGCGAGGGAGAAACCGCATCCGCTAGGACAGGCGTGCGAGGTTGGGCTCGTCGTCCTGCTGGTTTACCTTGGAAGTCTTGTCTTTTGCTTTCCTTTCTCCGGAGGCATGTCCGAGATAAGGCGAGCGAGTCCTTCCAGAATCTTTTTCCTTTTATTTTGAGACGTCTCCTCCGTCGTGTCACTTTCGCTGGCTAGCCCGCTATGAATTAGCAGGGGTAGCGGTGTGACGCAGTTAGCGCCGTCGAGCGAAGCAGTCTGCGGAGAGAGGAGAAGAAAAAACTTTGGGGTTAAGATAAAATGTGCCGGACTAGCTTTCGCTAGCCCAGCAGTACGCAGGAATAATTCTCCGTACGCTCTGTGTAGGGAGCAAGCTCACCTCTAGTTGAGCGATGAAGCAACAGAGAAGTCCCGCGAAGAGAGGTAGTTCAGGTTTAAGCGAGGTGAAGGGCAATAAGAGAAAGATGGATGGGCGTCAGCGGCTTAAATACCCAGAGGGCGGGGCCTCTGGCGCAACGCTGACGCCCTTGCCGCAAAGGCGTGAATGTATTCCTTCAGTTAATCACGTGGGGGCGCAATTCCCATAGCATATGTTGCACCGAGAGACATGACTGAAAGGGAACTGATATAAAACCAAAGCACTCATATATTGAAGCATGGGAGTCGCAACAATTAGAGTCAGAGTCAGAGAGTCAGAGAGTCTTTATTGTCATTTGCACCGCATGTGGTACATGAGATGAAAACGAGATTATGTACACGAGGTCCCAGTTACATCCAACAACAAATGAAAGAGAAAAACAGTAATAACATCTAGAACTAACTAAGAAAAACATCAACTAGTAATACACTAAGCCTAATATAGTGGGAATAAACAGCAGCACGAACATGAGTTTGTATGAGCAGATGGTCACAGATGAACACAGATGAACACAGCAACAAGAAAACAGATCAGCATCAGTATGATGTGATATTTTGCAGTGTTTATTTTTTATTTTATTTTTATTTATTCATGAGTCTAACAGCCTCAGGGTAGAAGCTGTTCCTCAGTCTAGTGGTTCTACACTTGATGCTCCTCAACCTCCGTCCTGAGGGGAGTGGGGCAAAGAGTGAGTGTGCTGGATGAGTGAGGTCTTTCATGATACAGGTGGCTCTTTTCCTGCATCTAGAGGTGTAAATGTCTGTGATGGTGGGGAGACTGACTCCAACAGACTTCTGTGCAGCCTTCACCACTCTCTGCAGAGCTTTCCTCTCTTCAACTGTGCAGCCTCCATGCCACACGTTGATGCTGGAGCACAGGATGCTCTCCACTGCACACCTGTAGAAGGAGGTGAGAACTGGGCTGCTCAGACCAGCTCGTCTCAGCCGTCTGAGGAAGTAGAGTCTCTGATGACCTTTCTTGATCAGGCTGGTGGTGTTGTTGCTCCAGCTGAGGTTATCATTCATGTGTACACCCAAGTATTTGTAGCTGGAGACCACTTCCACTGCAGACCCACCTATTATCAGTGGGGCATGGGTGTGTTTGTTCCTTCTGAAGTCCACAATCATCTCCTTTGTCTTCTTCACATTCATGTGAAGATTATTCTCTTTGCACCAGCTCTCCAGGTGTTCCACCTCCTGTCTGTAGCTGGACTCATCATTGTTTGTGATGCATCCCACCACCGCTGTATCATCTGCAAACTTAACAATATGACAGCCTGGAAGTGTGGCTGTACAATCATATGTGAGCAGAGTGAACAGAAGGGGGCTCAGCACACATCCCTGAGGAGAGCCAGTGCTGAGGGTTATGGTGGAGGAGGAGAAGTTGTGGATCTTCACGGACTGTGGTCTGTCTGTTAAGAAGTCTAGTACCCAGTTACAAATAGAGGGGCTTAGTCCAAGTGTAGATAGTTTGTCTATCAGAGTTTGGGGGATCATGGTGTTGAAGGCAGATGTGAAGTCCACAAAGAGCAGACGCACGTATGAGTCTTTCTGATCCAGGTGGGTGAGAGCAGTGTGGACCACGGAAGAAATGGCGTCCTCTGTTGATCGGTTCTCACGGTATGCGTATTGATGAGGGTCCTCATTGATGTTGACGGTTGCCTTGATGTGGGACATGACCAGTTTCTCAAAACATTTAGCGACTATCGGGGTGAGGGCCACCGGTCTATAGTCATTCAGACCAGTCACTGTGGAGCTCTTTGGGACTGGGATGATGGTCGCGGTCTTCAGGCAGGTGGGAACTGACTCCAGTGCAAGTGAGGTGGTGAAGATGTCAGCCAGCACCTCACAGAGCTGGTCCGCACATTCCTTCAGAACTTTCCCTGGGATGTTGTCTGGTCCGGTTGCTTTATGAGGATTAATCTTTCTGAGACTGCCTCTCACTTCTGCTGCGGACACCCTGAGATGCTCTTCATCTGGTGATGAGGTGAGTCTGGTGCTAGCTGGTCTGTTTGGATCATCAAAACGTGCATAAAACTTATTGAGGGCATCAGGCAGAGATGGGTCCCTGGGGCATTGTTTGTTTTTGCCTTTGTAATCTGTTATGCATTTAATACCCCTCCACATGCTCCGTGCTCCAATTAAATGGGTTAGGTAGGTTTAGGCTTATTTGTCATATCAGAGTCAGAGTCATAGATTCTTTATTGTCATTCGCACCACATGTGGTACATGTGATGGAACAAGATTGTGTCCACAGGGTCCCAGTTACATCCAACAATAAAATGTAAAAGAAAAACAATAATAAGATATGAACTAAGAAAAACGTCAAGTGAAAATACACCAAGCACTAGTAGCATAAAAACATTACTTTGAACAGCAGCACCAAGTCCAATTATGTCTAATAAAGTGGAAAAATCCATAAATATGTTGCACCGCCCTGTAAGTTGCATCTATTATTTGGGGTGTAACGATACACAAAACTCTCGAGACGAGACGAGACGA